>JAUZNJ010028524.1:0-16028 GCA_034780135.1 Jordanella pulchra | reverse complement strand
TCTCTCATCTTTTTAAGTGGGAGAACTTGCACAATTGGTGACTGACTAAATACTTATTTTCCCCACTGTATTTTAGTCAGTTGTGACATTTGTACAGTATATCCTTTTTACTCTATTTTTGCTCAGTCAAGTTCGTTTAACTTTTTCATATATGGCTGACATCTTATGTGAGGTCTTTGCAATTATTTCCACATCTGTATTTTTCACACGATGGCCTTTTTCTAGGAGATATCCAGTCTCAGTACAAGGAGTCTGTCCATACTGTCAACATTAAGTCTGACCTGTTCCCAGTGCATAGTGGACTCCAACAGGGCTGCCCTCTTTTATGGACAGGACTTCTAGGCACAGCTAAGGGCTGCTGGAGGACTGGTTAGAGTATTAGCTGATTTCACTTCTGCTTTTTGCAAATGATGTTGTTCTGCTAGCTCACTATTGCCAAGACCTATTTCATGCACTGCGGCATTTCAAAGCCCAGTGTGAGGTGGCAGGGATGAAAATCATCTCCTCTAAGTCTGAGGCCATGGTTTTTCTACTGGACAAAGATGGCTTGTCCAAGTTTCTTGGGGTTCTGTTCATGAGGATTGAACGGAGATCTATAGACAGATTGGTGCAACTGCTGCAATAATGCAGACAATGCGGCGGTCAGTTGTGGTGAAGAGAGAGCTGAGCCAAAAGCCAAAGCTTCCAATTTACCAGTCGGACTATTTTCCTACCATCACTTATGTTCATGAAATCTGGATCATGACTGTAAGAGTTCATAAATAGAACCAGCTCAAATGAACTTTCTCTGCAGAGGGCTGAATGCTCCCTTAGAAATAGGCTGAAAAGCTCAGACATCAGGGAGAGGTCCAGTGTAGAGCCATTTCTCCTTCACATCGAGAAGGAGAAATGGCTCCCTCTGGGAGGAGGCCCAGGGGATAAACCCAGGACACGATAGAGGAACCATGTCTCTTGGCTGGGGATGCAAAGCAGGAATAAAGAGAAGAAATTGGAGGAAGAAAAACAAGCTCTCAGGTGTAGGCATTAATAATCGTCTGGATTAAAGACTACTGTACCTGAAAAACAATGTCTAATCACGTGGAACAGAACAGGTGCAAGACATCAGAGCAAATTAAAGAAATAAGCTGAGTAAATTATTAACATATCTGGCTCTGTTCTAGAAACTCCTCTAGAAACTAGGGAGATGATTTTACAATTAAGAATTAGCTATAAATCAAAGGACATTGACAACTACGAGCATGCTTTTTTAGAAGACTGTTAAACAACAACGGATTGTCTTCAGTTAAAGGCTTCTACAGAACATTATAGAAGTTCCTTTTGTGCATAAAGCTATCAAAATATACAAAAGCTAATTGAAAAACCCTAACATTTCGTTTTTCCTTAGGGATCAATAGCAGTACACTCCTATTCAAAATCTTAAGACCAGTCCAAAAATTGCAAAAATTAGTATTTTGCACCATTGAATCTTAAGAAGGTTCTTATCTAAGTAGAGCTTTACAATGTTAAAAGGAAAAATCAGTGCAAGAGATAAGAACATTTGAGCAGGGAATTTTCTGAAAACTGCATTTACACTCAAACATGATTTTTTCAGTTGATCAAAAGTTTGAGACCATAGTCTTTAAAAGCCAAAAGCGGTTCAAAAATCTGGATTCCATGTCATTTTCTGTGAAGTCTTTCCACTGTCAAGACCTCCTGATGGCAAAAGCAAAAAAGCTCACTGACTTTGAACGTGGTAGGATTGTTGAGCTGCATAAGCAAGGTCTCTCACAACTTGCCATCACTGCTGAGGTTGAACGCAGTAAGACAGTAATGTTGCATTTTTAAATGATCCTGAGGGTTATGGAACAAAAAAGTCAAGTGGTAGACCCAAAAACATCTCACCAGCTCTGAGCCGCAGGATCCAATTGGCTGTCTGTCAAGACACTGGACGATCCTCTACCCAAATTAAGGCCATTACTGGTGCTGACTGCAGCTCAATAACCATCAGACGGCATCTGCGAGAGAAGGGCTTCAGAAACAAAAAATGTCTTCAAAGGCCACATCTTCTTCAACGCCACAGAATTGCCCATTTGGACTTTGCAAGGGTGCACCAAACATGAGAGAGTGAAAGGTGGAAAAAAGTTGTCTTCTCTAATGAGAAGAATTTAACCTTGATGGTCCTGATGGCTTCCAACGTTACTGGTATGACAGGGAGATCCCACCTGAGACGTTCTATACACAGCACAGTGGTGGGGGTGCCATTATGATTTGGGGTGCGTTTTCCTTCATTGGAACAATGGAGCTTCAGGTTGTGCAGGGGCATCAAACAGCAGCTGGCTATGTGGAGATGTTGAAGCGGGCATCCCTCATGACTGAGGGCCCTCGTATGTGTGGTAATGATTGGGGTTTTCAACAGGACAATGCTGCAGTTCACAATGCCCGCGAAAGAATAACATCACGGATCTAAACCCAATTAAGAACATTTGGGGATGGATGGCAAGGGACGTTTACAACAATGGACATCAGTTCCAGACAGTGGATGCCCTTCGTGAAGCCATCTTCAACACTTGGATCAAAGTTCCCACTAGCCTTCTGGAAACACTGGCATCAAGCATGCCTAAATGATTGTTTGAAGCCATTAACAAGAATGGTGGAGCTACTCATTACTGAGTCCTTTTTTTTGACACTTTGATTTCTGTTTTGGGGGATTTTTTGGGTTTTTTTGAGCTATGGTCTTAAACTTTTGATCAGCTGAAAAAAATAATGTTTGAGTATAAATGTAGTTTTTAATTAATTCCCAGCTCAAAAGGTTTTGTCTTTTACGCTGATTTCTTCTTTTAACATTGTGAAGCTCTACTTAGAACCTTCTTAAGATCTGATAGTGCAAAATGTAAATTCTTGCAGATTTTGATCAGGAGTGTATTGTTGAATTGAGTTACATTGAATTGAAATGAGTTTTATCGCTGGCAAACATCTCATTTCTTCACCTTATCAATTTGATGTAAATCAAAACAAGATAAGTGGCTTTTTAAATAAACAGTAAAGTGCTGGCTCTCTAAAGGCAGCCTGCAAAGACATGAGCATGAAAAATTAGAAAAAAAAAATTATGTTTTGGTTATTTTCCTCTACCAACCTGCTCTATAAATAAATCATTTTTCTTTCTTTAAGGAAAAAAAGACCACATCAATTCAGAGCAGCAGCTATAGTGAGTTGGAGTCTTTTTGTGTTGACAAGATTGTGCATTCATTAAAAAGCCCACCTTTGTACACCTCCCCCAAACAGGTTGTCAGAACATTGGCCACTTCACACAACATTGGTACTTTTACAAGCCGGCCCCCCAGAAACCCTAAGTGAGTGTGTTTTTAGTGGCTCTTACTGCAAATGGAAACACTTAACCCCCACAATAAATTACCTGCCAGACTGTTACCACACTGCAGAACTGCTTGTGGAGCTTTGGATTTATATGTCACCAGAATGTCTTTACATCTGTTATGTTATAATAACTCTGCATGGAATAATTTGATAAAAGGGCAGGAAAAATAGTGAAGTGAAGGTTGTTGCACTGACCAGCAGCCTGCATGGCTTGATTTCTGATAAAAGTTAAGGATGTGTCCCTCCTATCACCTAATTGACGACTGACACTGGGGTCATTTAATGATAAAAATACACTTTCTTGGTCACTTATTTTTTGTGGTTAGTAAACAGTCATTAGTATGAGAGGCCACTGATCTCAAGGCCAACACCAGCACTCATTCATACAGTCTAAACTATTGTTTATGCTGTGGAAGGGTTATTAAAAGAGACAATTGTACAGCCTGCGCTGTTTAATAACAAATCCATAACAGCAACAGTAATATCAGTCCTGGTCTTTGGGGTCAGGGTTGTACACCACTTAAACATGCTGAAAAGCATGGGTTGACATAAATCTCCGTATTGGATGTCAACGCTTGTTAAGAAATAAGGAACTCATCTAGAACCCTTTCTAGCTGGGAGCCTGTTAAATAATCCCAATTATCATTCCAGCAAATGTATGTATTTAACCACTGGGTGATGTAATCACAGCTGACCAAACAGATTGTTGTTGAAATATTGCCCTGCTGTTATAGGTACCATGTGACAGTGTAGTGTGTTCACCAAGGGCTGCTACAACCATAACAAACACAGCTGAATCTTAGGTTTATATTTCAGCAGGATGGAGGCACATGTGGCGTCTAGGTGGGACAAAGAAAAAGTAGCCGTGGACATCAGCCTGCATTGGCTTCTTGCTGCTGAGGTCACAAACCTTGCCAGTAGGCCTTGAGGGGGTTTAAGTAAGCATTCACCCATTTATGAATACAAAAGTTTTTCAGTACCCTGAAATTCTATTTCTATCCATATTCATATTTTATCACACGCAACAAAAAGTATGGATTTAACTTACAGAGATCCTATACCCTGAAAAAAAGAAGGTGGAAATGATTGCCCCTAAGTATTACTTTATTAGTTAATGAAGTCCACCTGTGTAATCTCAGTATAAATTAAACGAATCACGTGGAAGTACTACAGTTTATGAAGGTGTTTTGGTCAAGTGAGTTAAAAATGAAATTATCTGGCCTGCATGCAAAAATGAAGATAAACCAGAACACACAACACCTTTGGTGAAACATTGTGGTGATGACAGCAACATCATATTGTCGATATGATTTTTTCTTTAGCAGACAGGGAAGCTGATTGGAGCTAAATGCAGAGCAATCTGAAACGGTTATGTAGCCTAGTTAGACGAAACTAGGGTGAAGGTTCACTTTAAAATATGGACAATGATCCTAAAGCCCAAATTGGAGGCTTTAGAATAAATTAAATTTATAGGTGAGAATGCTCCAATCAAAGTCCCTAAATCTGAATGAGAACCTCTTGGCCTAAATTTCAGATTTATGTTTTTGTGCTCTCCTTGAATGAGCTTGAACTGTTTTGTGATGGAGAGTCAGGAAACTCTTCAGTTTCTGCATCTTTGATAGACTGGTAGAAACATAATAACTCAATGCTGGTAAAACTATTAAAGATATATCCTAAAACACAACTGCAATTGCTGTATAAAGCGGTTTTACAAAACTTTGAAGTTGTAACACAGTTACAAGGGAAAAAGTTCAGAGAGTTCTTCTGTAAGGCCCTCTTCATGTTTTGAAATATGTCTGCAAAGAGTGGTTAAGAAGTAACACCATGACAATAGACTGCATCTGTAATAAGGGTGTGGACCATCAGCTTTCGACTGAAAACATTTTCTTTCAAAAACTTTTTAAAGAAAAGTTGGCACCATATTATCATGTGCTGTGACTTCTGAAGTCAGTGAAACCACAAATAGAGAGAATAATCATAATCATTTCTGGTTTGGAACGGGGTTTGAAGGAAAAACAAAGCAAAAACTCTGTTGTGATCTTGGATCAAGAATACACCATCATATTTCAGCAACTTAAAACATTTTTTTTAGTTGTCTTCTTATTCTTTTAAAAGGGACTTTAAAAAAATCACTTTTATATATATATCCAATGTGACATTCATGATCCACTTAGAATTTTTCAGCCTTTCATCTATTTTTTTATGCTATTTCTTTTAATGAGTTTGTTCCCATAACTGCACGAAAGTTTTTGACAACACCTTTTTTGTGGAGAGTCTTTTTGCATTCCCAAATGGTTTGTTCTCGTAACCTCAGCTGAGCAGCCAGCAACTATGTAATTGGAGAAGACTGAGTACACATAGAAAAACCATAGCCTGTTGAGCTCCTGAGAAGCTGAAACAAAGATTACCAGATGTTTACCCTGCCCTTCCATATGGGAAGGGGACACTGAACTTACCCACTGACTAAACGAGGCAGAAAAAAAAAGTTTTCGACAACTTGTACAGACAAAGTACAATGCAGAAAAAAACAAAGGAAAAAACAGGGCAATCAATGACGTGTTACTTTTTGTTTTACCTCTAAAAGAAAATTTAGAGTTCCTCAGGATATCATACAGGAATCCCTTTTGACTGACGGAAACCATGGAGTCATTCAAAACAAAGCACTAAAATTCATCTGTCTGGTTTCAATTAGAGGATATTAAATATCAAAGACTATCGCTCCCAATTTAAAGAGCATTTTTTTCCTTTTTCCTGGCTTATTTTGATTGGAAATTTGTGGGTGGAGCACATGCTAATAGATATGGAAAACTTGCACCTGTGGTAGAGCAATGTTTTGACTGTCAGAAACAGTGACTGTTTGCATACTTTTCTTCTGAGAGGGAGCCTGGCTTTATCCAAGGAACAATTCCAGACTAGGCCTGACCTGTGGGATTGTCTGGAATAAAAGTCTGCACAGTATTTGTAAGATTGTAAGCTTTGACTTGCTGTCCGTAATTTACACGATCTATCATTGTTATCTACCAGCCCAGTTAATTATTTATTAAGCAGCAGATTCTTGGGTAAAAATATTACCTATGCATGGAATTAAAAAAATGTTTCCTGAAGTGAAGAATTAAATTCACATTACGCATCGGACTTGAAAAACCTATTATCTAACAAGCCATATGTTTTTTCAAGGCCCTTTATTTTTATGTAGAAAAAGCATGCCTGTTACTTTTAAATAGCTAAAAAATAATCTCTATCTTTTCACACTATCACAAAGACATTGTTTCTTCACCTTTCAAACATTCTTCCTGTTTAAATACAGTCAGCTTAAAAGAAAGACAACATTTTCACTTCAGAATAGCTAAACAGCCAGAGTATTGACTGACATGTTTTAGGACTTAGTGCTTGTGGTTGACTGCGGGGTACAATAGTTATTCAACTATTTCTGGTAGATACTGTTTATTGGAATCAAATGATCACATTTTTATTCAAAAAATGTCTCTTGGCTGGGATAAATTGGTCGATATACACACCCTGTAGTAGGTGGCTCCTCTGTGTTTGTGAGACAAATGACCAGTATCTGATGTTGCACAGTTGAACGTTGGAAAACTAGTGCGCTTTTCTCTTTTGGATTGTTAAAGTATGTTGGAACTGAATTGAATTTACTTGCTGTGATGCTCAGTAACGAGGCCAACCAGCATCAGCAATAAAAGTATTACACTGTGTTTTATGTATACTGTAAGTGACACAAAGTGTCTCTCTAGACTTTGCTACAGTGCAATTTTAAACATAACACTGCATTTTTGAAAAACAAAGCAGCAAAAAGTAATTACAAAGGTTTAATGTGCTTTTTAGCAAACAGGATACAAGTAATGAAAATTTCATGATGCAGTGCTGATGAATGCCTGGATTGTCATTCAATTAGAAGAACTGGTCGGAAATATAGATTCTCCTTCATGTAAGATTTGTTATGTAACTATATTGGACAATGGGATTATGAAGACAACTTTAAGTCAACATTTAAACATAGAGACAAAAAAAACTTGTTTAGGTCATCTTCTTAAATGAATCGCAAATTGTAGCTTTCATGAATATTTGCTAATTGTTATGAAGGTTTGATGGTGAACGAAATTCTGAATCAGCATCAGTTTAATTTTCATTTAAGTATATATGCTATTTGTAATGCAGCTAAGCAATGGCTCCCATACTGTGTTATTAACGTAAGCATTGTGGACTCCATACCTACTACATGGGATTGTTTGAGATTTCATAGTCACGTATAACACTTTCTTACAGTTTCTACATTCCTTAAGCTAGATGTCATATATAAAACAGTTTGACCAGAATTTTTTTTCCTACATGAAGCAGAATTTCCTGCCAAGTAATTTATTGCGTAATACAAAGTGGGCATATGACTTTGACTGGAGATATGTGATGACCTCTGCCTCGAGTTCCTGCAGATGTTTGTGGATTCAAGTACATTTGACCCTGGGGAGGCTTGATTGTAAAAGTTGTATACAGTAACTACTACTGGTGACGCTGATCTCATAATAAAGTGTGTATAAAGGGTTTATTACAGCAGCTATCTGTGTAAAACAGCAATGTTCGAGTATACGAAACATTTACTTTTCAGGTTGGGGTTGGATTTTGATGGGTAATCTAGTTTATTCTTCTGTTGATGAACTATCAAACAAAATGTCCAAATATACTAGAACTTGTGTTATTTTATCCTGATAATAGCTTTATATACCTCAACAAATTCTGATTGATATTTACATTCATTATCTTCATGATCTCAAAATAATATCTACTTTAATTAGAAAAGGAATCCCACCAGAGCAATGCCTATCATGTTTGGATGGTTTTTCCTATTGGTATCCATCCGTCCATCCATCCATGTGTTGGGTGGATCTTTTACATTCTTTCCATTCTGGTGAGTGGGAAGTCGAATCACCATGTCTATATATAAACACAACAAAATTGAGTTACTCTCCACCCTCCTCTGTGGTTTTCAGGATTTGTAGAAGATCCATGTTATGTGTAGTCTTCTTTCATTAGTGGTCCACTTTGATCTCAAAATTAGAGAGTAAGTGTCTGAATATTTCTTTAATTTGAAAACAGGAAGACATATAATTAGAGATTACCTTTTAATAAAAAAGTTGGCTGTTTCTGGTCTTTAGCAGTGATTGGTTAAATAATTGTCTTCATCTAGCAATTATAATCTACTCCTGCATTTATATATATACTTGTAGATTTATTACCTTGTCAAATTTTCTCTTCAGTTCCCAATTCCACAGCAGCATTACACATCTATTTCTTCCTTAACAATTTTAGAATGAGTTGATGGTACACTGACTTGTAATTTGCTGAACTTCTTCTCTTGCCAACTGTAATCATGTTTTAATACTTTTGTTGGTTACTAGAATTGATCATATGTGTTTAAAAAGGTAATCCTTTTCTGTATGGACATGTTACTGGGAAGAGAAACAGAAAAAAAATCTTTTCGTTATAAAAAGCCTGAAAGAGGTGGAATCTAGTGAAAATGATAACAACGGAAACGGGGCTAGTTGATAATGTGATACTTATTTTTACTAGAAATTTTAACAGTGAAGGAAGCAGATATTGGTCAAAATAATATTTTAGATGTGTCGTACCTGGAAATGAGAAATAAGGCATGTAAAAGTTACCATTGCTGGTAGATATAGACATGTAGTATCTTTGGCCAGAGTAGAGGCTGCATAAATAAAAAAACAGGAACACAGTTTCAGCATACCACCAGAGTCTCATGCTGATGCTAACCCTTTCAAATACTTTGAAAGAGTTCAGCTTTCTACTTCCTAGGCTCATAAATTTATTTTACTTGTGTGCATCTGCTGTATTTGTACTGCACTTCCCAGAGGCTAGATTTATTTTTACAACAAATAACTCATGCTATTTTTTAAGGTTTTGCATAAGAGACAAATTTTCAGATCTCTGCATTCTCTTCAAAAACATCTTTTTACAAACCTGCTCTCTCTAAGATGCAATCAAATTATATATTAAAGTAAAGTAAAGTAAAATTAGAAAAAACGTTTTTATCGGCAATTAGTTTTTTGGAGCATCCAACGCTGTTGGTAACTTCAGCGGTTGCAGCACTACTTCAGAACTCTGAGGTCAGAGAGGCTACTGCTGATAGATTTACCTCTGCCACCAGTATCAGTACCCAGATGGGAAGACTACCCAGAGCTTCGCCGGATCCGATCACCTGCCCCTGGTGATCCTCAGCTCATAAGTCTTCTGCTGGGTCCAAGCGCCAAAGACTTGTATCGTTAAATCATTTAACTACTATCTTTTTCTGTTTGAGTCAATCCAGATTGAATTATGATTCAAAAGGTCAATCACATAGCCTATGCACAACAAAAGTCTCCAACAATTCGCAAGAGCAAGGACGGCTATTTGATTAGCTAGGTTGGACCTTCAAACTACTTAAATACATCAGCGTTCCAACTATAGATTGCTCTGGTGTGGGCAAACAGAACTGACAAAGACTCCTGGATAGGTGTCAAAACGTCTTCTAACAGATATATGTTTGTCTTCTAATTTAAGTCTGTTTATGGTTACAATAACAATGATAAGTTATGATAAAATAGTGAGTCTAGTGGTTTTTTCATCCATCCATCCATCCATCCATCCGTCCGTCCGTCCGTCCGTCCGTCCGTCCATCCGTCCATCCATCCATCCATCCATCCATCCACCCATCCATCCGTCCATCCGTCCATCCATCCATCCATCCATCCATCCATCCATCCATCCATCCACCCATCCATTCATCCATCCATCCATCCATCCATCCATCCATCCATCCATCCATCCATCCATCCATCCATCCATCCATCCATCCACCCATCCAACTAACCAGCATATCTTTGTTGTCTCCAGAGAATGGACCCTCTTAATCTAATTTTAAGACTGAGCCCAGCCACCCTTTCACAATAATCTTTTTATGCCCTATTATATCCACAATTTCATTTTTTTGATCACAATATATGTCTCGGCCATAAATGAGGGCCTGTATTTAGGCGGGTGGTAAATTGAGAAATTTGCTTCTTTTTTCTTTTGCTTTACTTTCTTTACCTGAGCTATGCATGTGTGATTGCAAATGAGGCCTAAATCTATCTTCTTTGACTTAGTGTGACCTGCAAATAAGATATTCCATAAGAAATGCAATCGCATGACGCTTTAAACACATTGGACTCCAAAAAACCTTTTTTCTTTCTATCTATGAGCCATATTAGCCTCCTTGCATGATTGTTTTATTTTTATGGGTCCAGTGTGCAGTATTATTACTCTTGTTCCCAGGTGTCATTTGAAGTTATTTCATATAAAAAAGTCATTCGCAGCAAAATTGTTATGGTTTTTATATGCATGCACCTGCAGTTGATATGTTCCTCTCAGGTCTGTGGGGAGCTAATAACCACCAACAATTTAATGAATTCTTATGACACATCCTGCATTTTTATGGTCCACTGAAAAGTTTCTGAGAGCCTTTTACCCATCTGACACAGTAAATGATCACATAACAATGTCACCATGACCATTTGTGATATTTTCTTCATATGTTAGTTTTCCTTTTTAGAGAGAAAACCAAAAACACATTTTCATTTCTTGTTTTTTTTTCTTGCGCACTGTTTGAAGTAACTGTGACCGTCACATTTTACGCTTTGAGTAGATTGTACTACTTGGATGCAATCCAGGTTCTTTTATCTCCTTTCGATGATCCACAGTCACTACAGTGTGTAGTTTAAAAAAGCACACAAGATTACTCTTTCCTTACAGAAAAATTCAAATCAAGTACCTTTTCACCTATTAAACTGTATCTGGTAAAATTTTTCCTCAACTATCTCGGACTGATTTGCACTTACACTTGGAGTTTGGATCCTCTGGTGATTTAGGCTTTTTACTTTTGCTGCTTATGCAAAGCTGACACCGAGAGTTTGGAACTTGCTGGGCTTTTTAAAGCCCACCCGCAAAGTGAGCAAAAATATTTCCTCTCCATAAATCAAAATGGACATGATCTGTCTGGGGGCTCTCAGTAGGAACACACCATTTTTAAAAGTGAAGTTTTTGAAATTAACCTTTTTTTGTGCAACAACGGATAAGGTCTTAGAATTACACACTTCATGTGGAGCGTATTTTGTAAAACAGGCCCTCTCAATTTCATGTAACCCCAATATTTACTCCCTTCGTACTCCAGTTGAATTCTTAGTGAACTTATGAACTTCTTTCCATTATAAAAGTGACAAAAAGCTTTACCATGAGTATAAAACATCAGAAATGCACCTTGGCTGAGCTGAAATGACATCACTTCTGGTTGTGAATGACTCTCAACATAACTTCCTCTGTGCAAACATTCTTACTTGGTGTGTGTCTGCTTTGACATATCTACATCCCTCATCACACTGAAAGGAAAAAAACATAAAAAAACCCCAAACAACTGTTTTTAGAATATTTGTCTTGTAATGAGATTCTCTGTAGGGACCAGGGGGGGTTACTGAACATACTTACAGACAAGTCATGACATGCCTCACCCCACCAAACACCATCAACAAAAAATGTGCCTGATGTTAATGACACCATGTCTCGAATGTTAAAAGTGCAGACATCCGTGAGAAAATATCATGCACTGATTAAGCATTTCCTCTGAGATATGGAAATTATCAAAATGTGTTTTAAAATATAAGAGCAGTCACTGAATGGTTTTACAGTGATAGCTAAGCAACAATAAAGTTTTAAGCTCTAAAAGCTATAAATGTTGAATGTATAAAACATAGATATTTAGCAGACACTTTTTATTAGATGGTGAATTTAAAAGAATTTCAAAGTACTCTTTTGTTCAGATGTCGATAGACCGTAAAATAACAAGACTATGTCACATAGCTGTACAGTTGTATATTGACAAGACAGCTGACACGTTTCATACTAGACCCTCTATTCAGGAAAGATGAAGGGGCTCTGTGATAGTAGGCAGGCAAAGAGGATAGATGTTTTTTCACCCCCCCGGAAAGCAATATACCTGCCGGTGACACTTTAAGCCTCAGGATATGTTTTTTTTTTACAATATGGCAAACGGACTATTATTTCTTGTGTTTTACCCGTATAAAGGGTTCTTCAGTCCTCAATTAACATGGTTTGAAGTGTAGTGTAATGTGAGTTACTAGTCCTGGCCTTTATACAATTACAGGATAAAAGAACAGTCAGTATCTTGAATTTAATGTAAGGGAAGACTACAAAGCTAAGGAAAGGGGGCACAACACCACTTATGTAACAAACTGGACAGATAGACAGGGAGTGAGCAGCTAGACCACAGAGGTCATATTATATGATGTATTACTTTATCAAGTAAGAAAATCTTTTTGTTTTTTTGTTTTTTTTACCATGTTTTGTACTCTGACATATTTACTATCAGTACAAAACATCTGCTGATATGTACAGATGTCCAATGAACACTAACTGTTGTTAAACAATCCTGCATTATTTTTGGCACAAAAATTAGAAAAGTGAAACCTTTATTTTCTCCATATCTGAGTCAAATAAAAGAGAAAGTGTTTGAATCCACACAAACTGTCTTGAACAAAGTCTTGAGAGCAACTTAACCACTCTATAGTTAAATGGAACCGATGAAAAAATGTCAACATCTATTTGAATATTGGCAAAAATTTATTGTTTTAGATCAATGTTTATTTTTACAAGCATTCATTCATCAATTCCACCATAGGATCAAGGTTTGCAGGGTCTCCTGGTCAAATTGCTCTCAGTCAGCATATTCCTTGTATATTCCCTTTATTATTTTATGTTTAAACTAAAAATTAGAAACTTTTCTATGGGTACCTTTGGTTTTTTTGTGTGGACATTATGTTATTCATTGTATCATTATATTATTTAAGTGTGATATCATTTTTTAGCAACTTTTACCTGCGTTCATTGTGAGATGGTTTAACTTTTTTCTTTTATGATTTCTTACAAATCTGTTTTTACAAACTTTGGCCACGCAGAGGATTATAACATTAACTACAGATTCTAACGTAACTCAAACAGGAAAGTTGTTGAAATGATGATAAAGGCATTTCAGAACAGTAAGAATGACAAAATTGCCCTCACTAAATTACAAATTTAAGTTATTTTTTTTTAATATATACAATTGGTAATGTCAAACACCATGCATGATTGTCTCGTTGATGAAAAAAATGCATGCTAATAGCAGAACATTTATTCTACTGTGAAGGACCCACAGGAGGATGTGCTGGAACAAATTCAGCCAAAGCGCCTGGCTGAGATTCCGCAGAGCTGTGTGTGGATAATTGGTCAAGCAGCAGAGGAATGACCTTAAGTTTAGATTCAGGCAGTTAGGAGACCTTGGAGACTGTCTTGATCCCCAGGCTGTCCCTCATATGGTTCTGCACAAGTATGTGCACGTATAGTTTGCAAATCGAGAGGACCAGAAAGCACAACACAAGGTTCTATGTTACACAAGTGTTGCAATAAAAAAACTAACACTTTTCTCAATTGTGTCTCTGTTGTGTATATTCAAACATTAACACATGGATACTATGAGGCCCTTGGATTTAACTGACTCAGTTTTATAATGTACATTTTCCCACCCCAACAAGGAATTTAATGCCAGAGCCAGTCTTACCCCCAAAAACCCGGGACGTGCAATTCCAGAGTGATACTAAATGCAGGGAGCCCCTCATTGATCAGTAGTGGAACAGATTCCAGATCCATCCAGCTGGGGCTGTTAGCTGGGAAAGCCATGTTCTCTAGACTGCAATGAGGTAATACTTCAGACATCTGCGGGAGGTTCTAATTATGCCAGAAAAGCTTGGTGTCTGGCTGCTTTTTTGGCTAGATAAACATAAGCTCTCATACTCTTTGTGCATATACATACCGGCCAAGGGGATGCCCTTTCTCTGCTCAGCCTATACTTTGAAGCCATTATGTAATTGTGTTCATGTCTTTGTATTTTGACAACCAAAACAGATATTTCAAGTTAATTTTTCAAAACAAAATGGATGAAAAAAATCCCAAAATTTAATATAATATTGTTCGGGATCAAAAATGAATGGACACATGGTTTTCAAATGTTTCTTTTTTATTGCACGCAGAGAACTCAATTAGTGAAAAGAATCCAATTGTGTGAGATTTAATCTTATTATAAAAACAACTATCCTGAGGGAATAATTGCTGACAGGACCGCTGTAAGCAAAGTATTTTCATGTGTTAGAATGTTCCTGTCAAGGTCCACAGAAAAAATCTAATGGGAATTTCTGGCAAGACCTGAAAATGTTTACAGAAGTGTTTCATTCACTCTGATATGGCTTTAGATATTATAGTATTAAGGATGGGGAAACTGGAATGGTTATTTATGTGTACAGAGCTACCCCGAAAGTTTTACAGCTCTGTGTAACTCTGGGGGTTAAATACAATTGCACACCCCACTTGACAAGTTTTACTTGTAGAAGTGTGTTCTTTTTTTTTTTTTTAAGTCATCTTTTTTTCTTCTTTTACATTGGGTCATTTACTTATCGCAATAAAATGCATTTTAGTTAGTGGTTGTAAAAATCATCGCTTAGGATATTATGCTTTACTCGTGTCCAACTCAGTTGTGCTCCAAGTGATTTTGTTTTTCTTTTAAACAATAATTTTTATTAGACTCCCGCCAAACTGTTTAACCTCTGTGCCATAACACAAGGTGGTGCTACTGTATCTTCTTGCTCTTTTGTTAGGTAGCAAGATGTTTGCAGAACACCCATAGTGCTAAAAAGGAAAGAATCATGTGTTTAAGGTCATGACTGATTTATAATTTTACTGTTCATTTTAGATCCTTCATAGGAAGACTGAGGAAAAAGTGCCATGTAAGGGGAAACAGAGTAACTGTTATATTATAGAGCTGCATCTTTTTATTCATGGACTCATGGTGCAAATAGGGCCTTGTCTCATAATTAAATAGGCATTTCCTTCCATGTGACAAAATGACAGGCTTATCAACAACATCCCAGGCTCAAAATAAGAGGGTAACGAGGGTAAAACAGTACGTTGCAATGAAACCCTTTATTTGTGTAAACTGTAAATCCAAGTGAACAGAGAACAACACAAAACATTGGTTTCTATGGTAGCAGGCCTCTTTAAACATGCTTACCTGATATTTAAGTTTGCATTCCTTTTACTTTGTGTAGTTTTGCATTGGAAGCGACAACTTTAAAGCTAACTTTTTAAAGCTGCTAAGATTTTGTCTAAATTGTTGACACATTGGTAATCAAACTCTAAAACTAATCATTTTTGTGTTTGTGAAAATATGGGTTAACTGTGGCTATACCTTTTGAAGCTTATCCCATAATCAAGTTGGATTCTTTTTTAAATTATAATCAGCAGTGGTTTGTAGTGTAGCAGGTTCATTTATTGAACTGAAAGAATTGACTTATTATTTAGAAATTTTAACTACCGTACATAATGTTTCTCAGCCCAGTCTATAACATTTTGACTACCACAATTTAATTTAAATAAATAAAAAAAATGTGCCCTTGAAAAGAATTAATTTTCTAAAAATGTACATTGAAAGAACAGATTGAAGAATGTGGTGATAATCTGAGATCATGTCTAAAGGTTATAACAAAAAGTTATATATATATATATATATATATATATATATATATATA
>JAUZNJ010028523.1:0-16030 GCA_034780135.1 Jordanella pulchra | reverse complement strand
TACTAAACATACTAACTTACTAAATTACTTAAAAAAATGACTTTATGATCTAAATTAATGAATATAGAATATCTGTTGACTTTTAATATAATTTATATAATCAAAAATAAATGGCAAAGAAAAAACTTATTAGTATGTTAATTTTCTACCTATGTCTGGGGCAGTACGAAACCTAAACTTTACCTGAAAAACATTACATAAGGGATAATAAAATATAATTGAATTATTACATGTGTACATTTTGCAAGGAGCAAGATGATGGTTTATTTAGTGAAAGGGTGGATAACAAGGATGCTGATTTCCAAATACAAAAACTGTTCATTTTTTGTTTTTGCTGCAAAATATCTGAAAAAATATCTTTGTTTTTTATAGTAAATGCTCTTTGATCCATGTGTCCTCTTTTTTACTATTTTGATAAATGGCATGAGGGCTGAAAGAAAACATTGAATGGTAGCAAAACATTTGCATGTTGCTCTAACATATTTTATTATACTTCTTAAAGAGAAATAGAAATGATCAAAACTTGGTGCCATCGGGTCAAAACTTTACAAAAAGTAGAATTCTAAGGATAAGCACGAAGTTCCAATTGCTTTTTTCTTTTCCCTTTTTTCACAAAATAAAACTATGACCTTGAGGATACATGTGGTGTAACAAACTTTAAAAACTCAATAAGAGTTGGTGAAAGTCAGGAAGCATTTACAAATAACTTTAAAAAAAATCAGCTCTTATGATTGACAAAGTAGGACGCCGACATCTACTGACATACAAACAGCATAAAAAGGGAGCAGCCCACTTTAAAAGAATGGAGTTACTGACTGTAAAGTAAGAAACAAGACAAAAGTAAGCCAATAAAAAAAGTTAGGATAAACAGAAAATGTTAAAAAAAAATGCTAAGGTTTAAAAAAGAATAGGCACAACTACACCCTTCGTGTGCATTTCTGCCAACAGGAAATCTCAACAACCACTCAAAAACATTATTTCCAGTGGGAGAAATCCCACAAACATAATTTGATTTGTTTATTACTCATTTTTTGAATCTGAAAATAAGAAAGCCTTAGGCAAACATACAGCACATATATAACAAAATCAAATATATTTTGTTCTACCTTTGAATTCAACATAATTGATTTTTACATTAGGCGACTATGTCTATACGCTAAAGTGAAAGTATTTACGACTTATCATCTAAGGCACAGCATACACAGTCTTTCATTTTCCACTTTCTTGCAGGTGCTTTAGCTTTCAGACTAGTCATTAGCAGAATTCGTAGAGGGCATTAATATCAGAGCTGCAAGCTGCAGACAGTTAGCAATGAAGTGTAAAACACTCTGGGCTTTTACTGCTTTCATTTTCACATATGTTATTGATAAATGAGTGCTTTGTAAAATAAATGCTGACAATGAAGAATTATAAGAAACTGTAAGCCTTTCTCACAATCCTAATGCCTGGTATGTTTGTAACTTTATGTTTATATATGAGTTTACAACTTTTACAACAATTCCACCTCTCAGCAAGCAAACTATAGACGGAATACTTACTTGAGAAGTCAATAGCAAAACCAGACTTGGTGATGTAAAAGTCGGTCTCAAACTGAATAGTAACAATGTTGAGAGTGGAGTGGATTCCCTCAGGCAGCAGTGATCCACTGACCTCCTTCAGAGACATCTCATTCTCAGGGGGTCCATCCCATACTTTCAGGATGTCATGAGATGCCTCTGTGTCGAATGCCAGAAACTGCAGACTGAAAGATGAACATTCAAAAGAAAAAATGTGAATTTATTACATGTGCAATTCTTTAAAGAGCTAATGTCTAAAAACAAGGGGAAAAACAACCCTGAAAAAAATCAATAAGACCAAACTAATAGGAGCAGACCAGTTTACTTTGAAATAGCAACTCTATGCTCTTGGGCAGTTCACATACACTTTGGAATGATTGATTAATTTCTGACAAGGTTAAGGAATATGGTAGACCTCATACTGATTTACAATTCCATCAAGAAATGGCCCAGAGCAGCTCTTCTGACAAGGAGTGTCATTGTGCTTGATTTTATGAAACGCAAGTATGTTTACTTTACTCTGCAAGCCAAAACCTGTTGTATTGTAAGGAAAAAAACAAACACTTTTAATCTTACAAAAAAGAAAAGCAGGATGAATGAGACATGGGTCCTGGACACAGGCTTTGGTCATATGTCTCACCCAACTATACTTCCATTTTCTGTCTGCCTACTTTGAAAAATTTATTAAAATTGTGGCCACTAGTTCCTAAAAACAATCTTTAAAATAAGCAAAGGCTATCATGTCCCAGGAATGTCTCTCTGAGTTGCATCCATGTCCCTCTGCATCACTGTTTATATTCTCAGAGGTGAAATCTTCTGATGACATCTAACTTCGAAGGGAAATTCTTCAGGTTTTTAAATTAAACGGCAATTACTGAGAACATACTATCTGATGTGTTTTTTATACTTCTGACATTACACTGCAAAACCAGGAACAAGTTGGCAAAGCACCAAATTTATGGAAAAAGAGTGATTTTTGATTTATTCCAAAATTTGCCAGTCAAGATTAAGAAAAAAGCGACACACAATGCTTCAAGTCACAGTGTGGGAGGTTTTAAAATGAAACTCTTGCTTTATTGCATTGCCTTATGGTTCTGTTATGTTATGACAGCACCCGCTTAAGTGAAAATATATGATGGTCGCAGAATGCGGTATAACACTGGATTCTGCGTGCTAGAGGGTATACCTATGTTTAGTTCACATAACATGCATGTTGTCCAATAAGCTGAGTGTTTGAAGAAAATACTTGGATACTATGGAGAAAAACAACATGCAGTGTTTCCTCAAGATGGACAAATAAGAATGCACTCGCCAAAAGTTGAAGAACAGTTTGGACACTTAGCAGACAAGCTACAGTATAATTTATTAGAAGCTAACAGCAGGACAATGATCAGAGGCGTCAAAACTTGCAGGACTGTTTCAGTTTCTCATGCAGTAAATTTGAGAACTTTTTAAAAAATACTATTTCCATAAATTATATTAAAATTAGCTAGATTATTATTATATAATTATTGTTATTTTGTTGGGTGTTTTTTAAAGAACACACATTTTTTTTCATGTTTCAATCTTAAGCTTAGCTTACAACACTGATCACCAACCCCCAAACTGAGTCAGAAATGCATATTGCCTATTATATTATGCAACTGATTGCTGCAATCTGCTCAACTGGATTTGTTTTCTAATCTAAAAAGCCTATATGGCACTTTTAAAAAAAAAATCTCTTTAATAAAAGACCAAATTAAAAAAAACTGTAATTTAGCAAAATGTTTTTTTTATAAGCAAGTTGCAAACATGATGGCACTTGCTAATCTTAACCAGTTTTGTAAATGTCAAGTATTTATGTTTTTACTTTTATTGTCTATGTCTGCTTCTGTTAAATTTGGTGTAGCCATGTTTTTCAATACAACAAAGGTTTGTCTGTTCATTGCACAAATATAAAACAAATATGATAATGCAGTGCTGTAAGTTATCTTTAAACAGAAAAATACTGCTATGAATTTACATCACAGTGCAACAAGGTGATATGGCGCTTTTATTGACAAACATTGCAGGAGGGAGGTATTCCAGCAGGATATGCAAAGTTATTCAAATGAACAGTTTTTGTTATTGCCCAGTTGGCTTTCTAAGTGATTCTAAAGAAACTTTGAAACTTTCCTTTTTTTGATTTCCACAAGTTTGACATCATTAGAAGCTTAGATTCTACTCTTTCAGGTTATGTAAATAATATAAAACAAATCTGGGGAGACTTTTTGCTGGGTTTTGCCATGGCCTGCCACATTCTTAGGCAAGCAATATATGACTATGTAAGATGGATTCACATTTAATTTGTAAGCAATATCTTTTTCTGAAATCTTAAGTTCTTAAGTATGACAAAATCGCCTAAGTTCTACCCCCCCCCCCACAGCTTTTTAAAAGGTATTTATCACTCTCTTTCTCCCTCTCTCTCTCTCTCTCTCTCTCTATATATATATATATATATAGAGAGAGAGAGGGAGAGAGAAATCTCCAGGGCTTTACAAAATATCTGCAATTGCACAGAGGGTAAATTACACACATCAGTGATTTATCTTTTGGAGACTAGTGTTTCGGGTAGATTCTATTTATTCCTAAAGAATAAATACAACTAGTGTTGATTTATATAATATAAAGATAAATTAAGAAGAATTAAAAAAATGTGTATTATTCCTTTGATATTGGAGGTACTTTGTATGGCCCATCAGGTAAGATTTGGATAAGAAAAGTGTTTGCAACATTTCAAGGGGTATAAATAATACCGTAATGAAATACAGATTACATTTTTAATGTTGCATGCATCTCAGATAGAAGTTACCTGACAATGTTACCAGGGCTGACTTCGATTGTCCAGGTGCATCTTAGGTTATTGTCATAAGGAAAGGGATATCCTGGAGATAGGATCCGTCCTGTAGCCTCATCCTTAAAACTACCCCCACACTCCGCTGCGAGTAAAAACAATAAAAGTATTAAACGATATCAAATGTTTACAACCTCATTAAATGCATAACTTGTAATTGAGACAAAACTTGCAGGTAAAATGTAGTCGAGCAAAAAACTACAAACTCCTTTATTTTCACTGAAGGATAAGGTAGAAGCAAGAAATTTGAAAATCATAATAAATGTATGTTTTCATCAGAGATATTAAAATGCACTACTTATCTACTTGTGAAAGCTTTATTGACAGGTATAAAAAAATATATTTTAAAAAATCACATCACAGGGCTTTAAATTGTCACGAGAGAACTACTAAAATGCCAATGAGAAAATTATATTTTTAATATTTAAGGCTCTAATTTGTTGTGTCCTACCCAATCATTTTGTTGTTTTCTACATTACCAAATTGAGAGCACTTAATTAACGGGCACTGTTATGGTGAAAAGCTATAATCAGGACCAAAAAATGGGGGCAATGGTACGAGTACTTGAGCAAGGATGTGACTTTAGAAAAATGAAAGGAAAATCCTTTTCAAATTCAACACACAAAAAATGGCTAATTATTGACTGTTCAGTGATCCACCCCTTTTAACAGAAAGTCAATAAACTAATTTAGAGGGGTCTTTTGTTTATTTTCTTTTAGTCTGGCCTTGTGCTTAGCAGACAGAGAATGCGCCTCACCCAAACAGAAAAAAGTAGATGGATTTAAAATATGAGAAAAAGATTTCCAACTAATTTTTTACCTTAATCTAACACTGGTAGACACTAAGAAACAAATTCAGCTTCTTAACACCGTCTAGACTCAAGCTGTGCCTAGGTAATAGCTTTCCCATTTCTGTATTTTTGTCTCAGCATGTTCTGTTATGAACGCACAGTCAGGACTGAGTTTCTTATACAGGTATCAATAAGATATGCATATTTGTATTTAAATCTGAAGTTCAAGAAAGATGTTGAATAACAGAGTGTTGATTAAAACACATTACACAGCCCACAAATGAAGCAGAGTGAAAGCTCAATAGCAATTTCAGTTATCCACTGTAGAGTTTGTAATGATTGTATACATCCAGTTCTGAATCAGGAACCAACAGGAGGATCAATGATTAACGATGAAATGTTACAGCTGTTTATATTCTCTTATAAGAAGCCAAGCAGTGTGTGTTAATTCAACACAGAGCAATTAGGGGAAACCATGTGGGGATAAATCTTCTAGAGTAATACCTGACTGAGTAATGAGAGCTTGTGCTGAATGATAAAATAAGAGACTGACAGTAGAGAGAAGTAAGAATGTTGACTCTGGGACACCAAATGACAAGGACAATATATACAGTTAAAAAAACAGGATGTTTAAATTCAATGTATAGAACAAACTGTTTTGTCTTACTGTCAAATATCTATTACATTTTCTTACTTGACTTAAATTTCTTGTCTCGTGTCTCTTCTCTGTAGCTCCATACAATATTTGCAGCAGTTTTGACGTCTATGAACATTTGGTGTAGCTGAGTCCAGTTTGTGGCCTGCCTATTTCACACTCACCTTTAAGTTCTGCTTCCAATTTTTAAAAGACTGAGATCAAGGCTTTGCGATGGCCTCTCTTAAACACTGACTTTGATGTTCTTAAGCCCCTTTGTAAGAAATTTGCTCAAGGTGTATCTTCTTGGTTGTTGTTCTAAGATGTTAGTTCAATATTTCTATGTAAAGTTTTTTTTATATTCTTATATATCTTATAATACTGCCATCTATTCTGCAAAGAGGAACAGTCTCTCCTTTCACAAAACATTATCAGAGGTGATCCAACCACCCCTGAAAGTTAGAGCCAGAACGGTATCTCGGCTTTGAGAGCCTCCCCTGCTTTCATTGCATTTGTCGTTATGAACAAACACTATCAGCCACATATATGTTGCAACAAATTTGGTATTTTCTCCTGAGCATATTTTCCACATTGTTCTATTTGTGATTCTTTTTTTTGGTTGTTATGTTTTACTGTATCTGAAATAACATCTTTCTCTCAGAGAGTCTTTCATTATTGGTTTAACTGTAGGCAAGGACACTTTTTAATCCCTCTCCTATCTATCATCTTTAAAATGCCTTTTGCTTTGGTTCTAAAAAGCTCAAAAACGCTTTAATGTCAAGGACACAAAATCTTTGCTCTTCAAAACTATGATGGCTGAACTCTACGTGGTGTTTATGCTTGATATCCTATTCTAAACATACAGTATGAACATAGGAATCCAGGGAATCCTGAAACTTACACCAATAAGAAACTAAACTTATTGAGGTCCACATAGAAATCCTGTCTTGTAATACATCTACAGGTGTACCTTTAATTAATAACTTAATTGTTTGCAACTATCAGAATCTTACTGAGAAATTGGATATCGGAATTTTTTTAAAATTGTTTCAAGGCATGGAGGTCCTAGGTGTATGTATACTTTGAAATTTTATAAAAGTGATAAGAAAAATCTCTAAAAAGTGACTTGTTTTATTGTGCAGTCTTTGGTAGATAGTAATTGAAATGGTTACTTTATCTGACCTAAAACTGGAAAACACAAGAAAGCACACAATATTTGCCTATTAAATACAGTTTAAATTGTTGCTCATAGAACAATTTAAGATGGTTGTCAATACTTTTCAATCTGGTTTCCATAAGTATCATTCCACTGAAACTGCCCTGATTAAAGTGTCGATGTGATGATGTCTGCAGATGCTGGGAAATGCATTGCCTTGGTTCTGTTGGATCTTTCCTCGGATTTTGACACTGTTGTGCATTAAATCCTTCTGAGAAAATTGTGTTATTGAATTAGTCTGACAGGATCTCTGCTTGCATGTGTCTCGTCATATTTGTCTGGTAGGAGTTTTAGTGTCGTAGCGTGATTAGTGATCATGTTCCTCCCCAGGGTAATGTTTTTCAAAGTTTTTTGAGGTCTTCTATAATCTTTTTGCAGGTGATATTCGTATGTATTGCTCTTTAAGTCCACTGACATTAAAAAATGGGTTTGGCACTAACAACACATAGAGATTTGTGTCCAAAGATGATCTAGAGTTGATCATTCATGCTTTTGTGTCTTCCGTTTTCTTTTCTAAAAAAAAAAAGGACCTGTTCCGTCTGCCGATGGTCCAAAATGCTAGTCTAGGATGCTGACACAAACCAGCAGAAGGGCCCACATTACCCCAATTTTATCTCTCCATTGGCTCCCAGTGGTTTCTTGTCTGAATTTTAAAACCTTGGTGTTGAACTTTGAACCTCTCTATTTTCAGGCGCCCTTATACATTACAACTCTATTGTGTCACTTTATCACTTCTTGAAGGCTGAGGTCATTGGGTAAGAATCTTCACTACATAAATAAATGTCTACTTTCTTATTTCTTTACTTCCTTTACTTACTTAACTCCCCTGTTTATAGGCCTGGATTATAAAAAAAGATAAATGCCATAATAAAGACAAAGAATTACCTATGCATGATGGGAGGTTGTTGTCCCATGCTCGTCTCTCTCCAGTCATGCATTTGATTGTGGCACTGCCATGCAGAGTGTAGCCTTGTTCACAGCCAAATGATATGTCACTTCCTGCAAAATGACCGTGGTCACTAATTTTGAAGCCAAACTGAGGCACTCCCGGATCATCACAGTGTGAAAGCTCAAAACCTGCAAAAAGAAATCAGGAATAACATAAAAATAAGCTCATTGAGATAAAATAAAGACAACAAACTCCATAGCAGTGTTCCAACAAAAAAAAAAAAAACAGAGAAACATAATGTATTCTGTAAGATTGTCCCATATTTTCCACTGATCTGTATTTTAAAGAGGTATTGATTTGGCTTTGAGCGTTAATTTCCAGTTAAACAAATATGTGGTCTTGTGGTCCTTTTCTATGATTTAGCGGAAAAGGATTCCTTTTGCACGCAGACAACAATTAGCCATTCCTAATTAATTGCTCAATTGTCTGTAGACAGTTAGGAGAACTGAGAAACAACCCATCCACACTTTAGAATCACAGACTACAATAAATAACAGCTACAAACAGGAGAGTAATGCAGTAACTCTTTAGCACAGTGTTTTCTGAACATGACCATGGCCTTTATTTGGGCTCTTCTGTCCCGGGTACAAACCATAAGTGTTCTGCTGTGCACATAAATGTAGCAGGACTGATTTATAGTCTCTTCTCAGAGCGAGGTCTGTAGCCATGCCAGGTGTTATAGTGCTGTGGTATTACAAGTGTCATGCCCAGTATAAATCCCCAGAAGTTAATGCTCACATTTAGAAAATTACCACAGGCCTTTGGGTAAAAAAGTCATGAAAACATGATCAGATTTCATGTTCAGACAAGATTTAGGCAGGCCATATTCCATCGTCTCCTTGCCCCGATGGTGATTCAAGCCTCAGTCAGCTCTATCCAAGTTAAAAAGAGTCATTCATCCTAAATGGAAAGGCCAAGAGAAGACAGCACTCTACACTGGATAAAGGATACAAGCTTACATTATGCTTTATACCTTGTGCACAGTCCAGAAAAGAAATTGCAAAGAAATCCCATTACCTGTCTGTGTCTCTGGAAACCATTAATTTTCTCACTCAAAAGGAAGTCTGTGACTAAGACATTTTCTCTTTACTGATTGCAGATAGAATTATATACAGATGGACGTTAATTTTACGGCTGCAAATCAGCATAAAGTCTTGATTAATGGACCTTTTTCATCATCTTTTTCAGATCTTAAAACAGTTTTAGCATTTGCACTTAGTATGTTTGTTGTAATAATGACAGACTGATAGCGGAAGCAACCTAAAAGATAAAAAGTAAGGCTTCTATGCAAGTTCAAAACAGCTGAAGTCAAAACACAACCTCTTGTTAACAACCGCATGTTGATTTTTGTCTGAACATCTTGAAAGGGAGCAAAAAATGTCAATTGCAGGTGAAACTAAAAAACAGATTAAATTGGACAGAAAAAAACATGAACCTCATCAGAACCAGCTTTTGCAAAACTATGTATTAGTAAAGGTTATCACCAATACCAATTCAGCTCGTTAAGGGCAAAACTTGACTCTATATCAATCTATGACTGGCGTAAAAAATTTCCATTATAGAAATGCAACCATACATGGAAAAATGCACAAAGCGCAAATATTTTATGAAATAATTCACCTTCAACCCCAAACCCTCATTCACAAACATACGGACACGCAGAGAAGGAATTCAATCAGACCCAGTGATAATTCATCTGTTATAACAAGCTAGGTTTAGGCAGACATGGACACTAATTGCAGTAGTAGAGAGCAAAAGAAAAGAAGCAAAGGGAATTCACGCAGAGTGAGAAAGAGGAAGAGAATGGATGGAGAGAAAATTGCTCATTCTCTTGCTGGAGAGGGGCAGAAACACCACGCTGTGCTTAATGAATACCCTGACAGTGAAAGACATGCAAAGGCAGAGGGTCAATTAAAACCTTCTTTTAAACTCTGCTACTTGAAATGCCAGACTTCTAAAATGAGGCTAAATTCACTCATTTGGATAAGGATTTTGGCCCCCCTCCACCAGGGAAACGAAATGTGACTTACTGTGGTATATGAGGCGGAACCCTGCTGCTGTCGACTCATGGTCTGAGTTGAATTCAAGCCACAAGTAGTTAGATGTGCTGGTGAGGGAAAGGCCTTGCATCAGTGTGCCAGTGTAAGTCCCAAGGAGAGGAGCTGTTCCATCCTTACCATCGTACAACTAATCAAAGACATATGAGAAAAAATATCATAATTCTAATACAGAGAATTTACAACTGGGTCGAAATTAAATAACATTTAAGAATTACTTTGATATATTTGCTTAGCAGTTTTTTGAGTAATTCAAAATGCAACCAAATATCTTAAATTAAATTATTAAATGTCTTTTGGATTCTTAGGGAAAAAAATGTCAACTGCTTAGAGGAGAAAAAAAAAATGACAGATATTTGCCCCATGTAGCTAATGGGAATTACAGTGCTCTGCCAAAATATCCATTGACCTACTTCTTTAGCTTGATGATTGTCAAAGCAATAGTTGGTAATCATGTTCAAAAACACTTTTTGTTATATTAAGTGAAATTATCCTTCCATCCTGAGAGTAGTTACTACCTTAGAACAAGGAATGAAAAAAATCAGACGTCTGTCAGAGCTGCTAGCCACTAAAAACTCTGACCAATCACGGCCATTCGGTCCAAATGGAAAAAAAACAAACAAATCAGATGCCACCCTCATCAGGTTTTAGTCCTCAAATCTTATGTTATTTTCAAAACAGACAAAAAATAAGTTTGCATTTGTCGTGAGTCATGTAGGGGATGCAACAGATCAGAATTTATTTTTTCTAAAAATATTGAAAACAACACATTTGGTTGAAAATTTATGAGGCAAATTCCCCAGCTCATCACTTTAAATAATGAGTAATAGCAATGGTGTCATCGTGCTATAGTGAGGTTTTTCTTTAGCTGAAAAGGGAAGGTGATGAAAGATGGAGGTAAATACAGATCTTCATCCAACCTCCTAAAGATTTGCCTTCTCAAGTCTTTGCCATCAGAAGTGGCAAAGCATTTCAACTAATGCTGAGGTTCACCTTCCAGTAGGCTTTAAACTTAAAACCATAAACCTAAATCACCAAAAGGCATAGCACTGAAATAGACAAGTTTACTTATGCACAGGAATTGTCCAGTCAAAGTTCAGACTAAATCAATTTTAAAATCTGCAGCAAGTCTTAAAATGGAAGATATTCAGTCTATCGATATGCAAAGGCTGAAGACCACTGTATGCTACTTGGTTTAAATTTTGGGGTGAAGGTTTTCCACTGTTTCACTTCCACTTCCTTATTATGTTTTCTCATAGTGTTTTGTTACATCAAATTTAAATGAAATATTTTAAAGTTTGTGGCTGTAATGTGAAAAAATCTAAAATGGTGGTAGGGGACCTGAATAATTCAGTAAGGAACAGCATTAGTTACAAACTTTTGTAAACCCTCACGGACCTATATTTCTGATCTTATCTAATAAACATAAGGGAAAAAAAAACACTCGGGACACTCTTTCACATTTTAATAACATGGTTTTGTTTTTATCAGATTTTGTTTCAGGTGTTCTATAAGAATAAAACAGAATTACCTGAAACTCCACTGATAGTCTGGAGCGCTATTAATTGGCATGTTAGAATTCTTAGACATCTGTATTTTAAAACGAGTGCCTTTCAGCTGTAAAATGGGGCCACACTCTTTTTTTTCTACCACACAGCTATTTACACCCCATCTGCGTTTTTTTTTCCAAAGCTGCTAAATTGCATTTCATTAAAGTAGCTATTTTTTTAAAAGAAGAGCACAGCTGTGGTTGTTGTCAGCTCATTTTTTTTCATTTTTTTTTTTCAAAATTAGAACAGTGATGTAAGCATCAAGATTGTAGTCACATACTCTAGTCAAAGATTTTAAAAAGGAGGGTTACATAATAAACCACAGCAGGCTTTCTGTTGTTCGTTGGTTTATCTATGCACTACTAAGAAAAGGAGACAAAGCCATTGTTTACCTTAACGATGTCACCTTGTGCGAGCTGAAAGGTGCTGGCAGTGATGTTGATCCCTTTTCCTGTTTGGACCTGAATGCTGTACACACATTCATGGCCATTGTCGTAGTTCATTGGATAGTTTGGTGACAAAAGAACACCCTCATTGTTGGAGACAGTGGAGCCACACTCCGCTGCCAGAAAACAAAAACACAGAAATCATCATATATAAGAACATTACGGCATGCATGAAGTAGACAGTGTCTAGCTGGATAACTACATAAAGGGACAAAGTTTCATGTTTTCTGTTGTTCTTGGATGAATAGTTGATATAAAAGTCATTATAAACTGGCACTGACATGACATTTAGTACATTTAAACAATCATGTTAAAAAACATTCAGCGATTCCTTTGCAACATTGAATAGTAGAAGATACTCAGCAGAATTATCTGATCTAAAGTGATGGATGCAAAGCAAAGAACTGATTGTAATTGTGCACTAATCATATTATCCATAAAGTGTAAGTTAGTTATACATTCAAAATTATCAATGTGAAATGAATTCAAAATCTTGAGTGTTTAAAAAAGCAGTGGAGCTTATGTATTTTGTTGTCAACTTATCCTGTTTAACTTCCAATCTTTTCAGTCAATAAGGATTTTATTTACACTCCTTATTGCCAAACATTTAATGTTATTTATCGGCCCTACATTGGGATTTTTTTTTCTACTTTTGTTTTTTAAGGGAGGAATGATGATATAACAAACAGCTGCTTAAAATGTAAAAAAATAGGTGCGTACGTATAGGATAAAATATAAATATGCATCCCAGTATCTCGCCAGACTTCGCTGCATGCTATTCATTGATTGCTTTCACTGGTTATGAAACAGCTGAACTTAAGGCAAATCATTTTGGGACTAAATAGCAATCAGAGCAAAGTTTGTCTGGTACTTTACTGTAATAAGGATGTGAAAAGATAATTCTTATGTTAAACAGATTATCTAAGCTGCATACAGGTTGCTTGCATTTCTATTTATTTTGTTAATGCTACTGTAGCACTGGAATTCATGCACATACAATTCAAAACATTGAGGTTGTGGCCAATCCAGAAGCTTAATATTTACTACTTTAGCCAATCCAAAATATTTAATTTGTGTTAGGTAATATGTTCCCCTTTATATCAAAGTTTTAACCATGTAGTTTATGTTTTCAGATAAATTGGAGGTAGCCATCTTCCTTTATTATTCCACTTTGCTCTGTGGACCATTTGCAAGGAAACATCCCAACAGCTTCCTACCACAACCACTGTGCTTGACACTTAGCATTAGGTTCCTATTTTTGATCTTCTCGATATTGAGCCTAAATAGCTCTGTCTTTGTATTTTTATCTTTGATTGCTAAATGTTTCTTACACATGTATTTGCATTGTCACTTAAAAGTTTCAGGGATCCTTAAAGGTTTTTATTTTTTTCTGGTTAGCACCTTCTTGGTCGTTTTTTTACATCAGGGCTTCACAGTAGATCCTAAAACAGGTGTCCCAGCACTTTCTTCTTTCTGATCAGCTTGACCCTATTTTACTCTTGAAATGTGACACTTTTGTAATAGAAATATGGACACAGAAGGGTTAGGGGTCCATAGAGGCTTCCTGTCTGGCTTCTGGAATAAATATGTCCTACTGAAATATTTACAGATGAGACTAGATGAATTTTTTGAGAAAGATTTATAAAGAATAGGTGAGGGTGAATATTTTTAAGCCCGTGCACATAAATTTTCAGCCCTATGTAATAATAGAACATTTACAGAAAACTTAACTGTGTTCACCTACTTCTATTTTCTTCAAATAATTGCTGATGTTTGTAATGTCTTCATTCTATGCTTCAAATGTATTGTTCCAAATCCCAAATTAATTTAGCATTCAAGCCAATTATTGTGCGCATCTCTGACAGCACTCTAGATACATTTATTAACTAACTCCCAAGCTCTTAAACTATGAAATACACATTAAGAAAAGAGAAGAGAAAAGCAGCTGAGCACGTACCTACACACCTTGGGAGCGGGGCGCTCCACATGTGGCGGCCACCTCCCAAGCACACAATCTCTTTTGCCCCCTGTAGACGATAGCCTGTGTTGCAGTAGAACAACAGCGAGTCACCGATGCCAAATCTGGAGCCTGTGTGCCAGCCAAACTGAGGAGTTCCAGGATCCTGACAAGGCTCAAGATTGTATTCTGCAAATAGGATACCAAGGAATAACAGCATGCATAAATATGTTCAAAAGAAAACAAACATTGTCTCGTGTAATGCTATTACATGTAAGCTATTTCTAAGGTAAACTTTATTCCACAAGAACTCTGCAATCAAGTTTTTCTACTTCTTTACATTCAGCTATAGAAAGAGATATTTCAGCTATTTGGAATTAACTGTCTTGCCCAAGGACACTTCATTAGGTCAGGATATGTGTCTAAAGCATAAGATGTTCACCTAAAGAATGGGCTCTGTAAGCTAGACCACCTGGGGTACCAATCCTTTAACAGAGTTATTGGTGGCGATCTAAAAGTCCAGCTTGGTTTGAGGAACGACGTCTTAATGCGATCTACATTTCTTTAAGACAGTTTGCAGAAAGCAATGTGGACAATCCTGACATACTGTCGACTTGTAAGGCATTAAAGCCCCACCCTGCTGTGGAATGAATCTTGAGAAAATCAGCAACCTTTGATCAAAAGTTTTAAAAGGTCATGAAATGAATTCTAATCAGGAAATCTATAGATGCTAATTATAATGCATGCAAGGACAAAAACACAATCAGCGACTGCTTTCTGAATATTCATGGATGCATAGGTTATGCTTTACTTCAGCAAAGTGCTGGCAAATATTTGGCAAGAAGGCTCAGTAACAAACCATCTCTTTTTTTTCTTTACTATGTATTTCCTTTCGTCTTGCTTCTTCAGTCTTTCTCTGCCCTAACTATCTTCTTTATTCATTTAGAATTGCCATCTGTCTCACCTTCCCTCCCTATCTGTTCAAGTTCTATTTCCACTTCTCTGTAATTATCCATTCCTTGGTCTCGGCATGGGGCCCATTTTTCTTTGCGCTGCAGTCTCCCCAGTTCTCAGGTCACTGGCCCACATGCTTTGATGAGTGTTATTATCATAGTCAGACGCCTACTGCCTGCGTGACCTCTCTGTGTGGTAATTATCCTCTTCTTACCAGCGAGCCCTGAGGCAGAGTTTACCTTCAGCCCAATGACCAACAAAACACCCATTAGACATTACTTTATGCAGGCTTCAGAGAGGCTTGGTGCTTTTTCAACTCTTTCTGAAAAAAATCAAAAATAGCATGTTTCTCTGTTTTTCTGTCCATCACTGTCCTTCATTTTGGCCTCCTACTTCTCACTCACCCATTTTTTTACTTCTCCCCCTTTTACTACAAGTCATTCTTAATCCTAATTAAATAAATTCAGTTCAATCTACTTGTATTTATCCAACAAGCAGAGCAAACATATGCCTTCTTACCTGAGAAGGAGATGTTGAATCCCTGCAGAGATATGGAGAAGTCAGAAATGAAGCGTAGCTGGGCCTTGAAGTTGCCATACAGGCCAGCATTAACTGGTGCAGGTCTTTCTGAGCCAGTGAGTCGAGCTAGAGGCTGAGCAAAGCTACCATTTTCTGTTATCAGAAGGTAGTCATGGTGATCCTCCAGGTGGAAGGAGTGGAAAGTGAACTGGACACCTTGGAAGAGAAAATAAAGTCCAAGGTTGGAGGGATGCAAGAATGCACAATACCAGAGTCAGAGAAATCTGTAATACTTGGATTTTATTAAATCTAACACTCTGAAATAAATACATGTTGTTATTGTACTTAAAAACTATATATCTTAATTGAAAATTTAATTTAGGGTTTATATATTCTAACAAAATGCATTTCTTTTTTTTCTTTGATACATTTTGTAACTTATGAAGTAATTAATAGTAATTTATTACAACTTTCAAATAAATACAAATTGTATCTGATAGAAATATATTTAATGATATCAGCCTAATATA
>JAUZNJ010028522.1:0-16032 GCA_034780135.1 Jordanella pulchra | reverse complement strand
TGTCTTTCCATAATTTATTTTTTCGTGTGTCTGCCTTCAAAAAAATGTTACGAAAAATTTTGAACACGTTTTTCCTTGCAAGAGCAGAGGGGATGTTTAGGGCCGGAAAAGGAAGCGCAATTCTTACAGTTTAATATGCAAAAAAAAAAAAATAAAATTGCTCTACCTTACGTGGTTCGAATTCTACCGGCATTTGAAAAATATGTATGCATCTCGGATCGCTGGCGATCCCGTCATCCGTAAAGGATTAATGGAATCCTCATTTCTGCTAACTGCTAGCTCACTCAAATAAGATTAAGAATCAGTTAACTAAAGGTTATTGACGTCTGACTACACAAACTATTTAATAAAACATTATTTGGCCGAATAATGGTTAGTTCACCTCATGGATTTGCATTGTGAATTGGTTTGTAAACATTCCAATTGCTCTAAATTATCCAAAAGCTTATTTCATCACATTTAAACTTCTTCAAGATAAACTTTGGTTCTCAAACATAAAATCCAGTGGGTGTTCCTTTGTCCCAATGGCCACAAAACAGGTAAAGGCTTCCTTATGAGGCTTCCACTTCCACTCTCCAAGCAACAAGGGCTTCCCGAAATTCAAAGAGGAATGTTGCAAACCATCTGTTTTGCAGCAGTTCCGTATTGAAATCTCAATCATCATTACATCATCAGTCCTTCAGGTCTCTGACCTGGTTTTCCATGTTGGTGCCTCTTCCAATATGTTCCTCACAGGATAGCTTCCTGAAGGAGAATGAGTTCTGTGTTTTCTGGTCTTCTATGCCTTCACACAGTGGGGGGTGCAGCAAAGCACACCTCTGTTGGAGGTGTCCTGTGGAGTCAGCTGGGTAGAGGCCTGCAGAACAGGGATTCCAGCAAAGTCCAGAGCAGCACTGTTAGGAAATCTCCATCTTCTACCCCATAAACAGCCTAACAGCCATAATCTAATATAAGTGCAGACATACATCTGACAGGATTTTTTGTTTTGGCATGACTTAAAACATGCTATCCATGCTTAAAACCTAACAACTGGCTGAAATAAAACAATTCACAAAAGAGTTGGACAATGTAAGGCAATCATTTATGGGTTGGTTTGGATGGCTCTTTTCCTCATCCTAAAAGAAAGTTGCCTCTGTGTTCATTCAGGTTAGCTTTTGCGTAATCTAATATTTGTTAGATAATCTGTAACATTTGTCAAGTTTAACAAACAGGCAGAAGTAAATTAAATCTGTAGAGTGTGAGGACGCTCTTTTCTGTGTAAAGTATACAGCACATTTTTATTGGTGGATTAAATATTTGACACACTTTCAAAGACCTTTATATTGATCTCAGTTGGAAGGAACTTCACCTTACACTTTGGCTGGCTTCACCCATAGGCAACCGATTAACATCCATTTAATCAAATATTTCATATTTCATGACCAAGTCTATCAAACTTTAATGCCACTCTGCTGCTGAGCGCATGTGTTTTTCATGCAAAGTCATGTCTGAATTGATATTTCCACTGATAAATTTCTTGCTGGAATCTCTGATTGAAAAGTCATAAATGTATTCCCACTTTATGTGACCTTCACATGGGCACGTTTCAAAAGACCAGGAAGAAATGATGAGTTATAGGCTCAGCAGGAGGAACACCCTTGGTAGAGCGAAATCATTTCACAAAGCCAAAAAAGCCACAGATGTCCCAGTTGCTTGGGTTGCTTTCTCTCTCTCCAAGGACTTGGCATTCAGGTTGCCATGCCACACTGAAGTCTGTCTGGGGTGACATGCTGCCCCCAGATTGCTGGAATCATGCTAGGCTTGTGAGATGTCCAGAATTGATATGCAGTCACCAGAGCCAGGCGGCAAAAAATGTAGACAAGAACCTGGGAGGAGAGTAGGAAGGACAGGAATAGGAAGAGCACAGAAAGTCTGTGGATGTACTGTATGTTCATGATGCACAAAAAAGAGGGTGTTGAAAAGGTTGGATGTGCTGAAACAAAATGCATTTGCCTTTGAATTATTGGAAACCAAATGCTTTTCGTGTGACCTACAACAGTATGGTTTCTCACTAACTGTCTTGCCAACCTCTGGAGAGAGCTGTAGTGTGAATTAAAATTAATGCAAAAAGGGGTGAGTGAATGTGACATCCACTTGAAAAAAATGTGGCAGTGGTGATGCATTAAGCATTTTCAGCTTTGTTGAATATACCATTGATCATTTAATTCCAGCTCCGGGTCAATGTTCCACATTTTGAATGGTCTTTTAAAATGAATAAAGCTTGCACATTTCACGTTGGAAGTTACTTAACGAGCCTGTGCTGTTGGGTTAAGCTGTCTAGATTTTTTGATTGAGAAAAAAAATAGCTGCAAAAACATGGATTGGTTCAAAGATGTTTTTTATTATAGTTTTTAATAAACAAAGTCACCTTTTGAGTATCTGAACACATATTTTTCCATTTTCTTTTTATATTGGAGACAAGCTAACACACTAATAAGGGGAAAACCTGCTCTTCGAATGTCACGTGTTGGTGTCTCACGAGTGGGTGTTAATTGCAGTCTGCACTGAAGTTTTGATAAAATCACTGGCATCTTTTATTGATATTTTCAGGTTGCAATTCATTTTGCAAATGCCATCCCAGTAAAAAAAAAAAACTGAACTTAAGGTTTAATTGCCCAGTTAATTGCCCTAAGGATACTGTCACTTCATTTAAGATCTGTATGATCATATATGATCTATCTGTGACTATGAAGGTTTCAAAAAAAAAAAAAGCCTTTAATTGGGTCTCAGTGTTAAGTAGTAAAGAACATTGTTTAACCTTAAACCTTTTTAGGCAAATTTCTGTGTCTGTTGTACGTGTGTTGCCTAATATAAGGGGGTCATAATAATAAGAGTCTGAGTCTAAAGGCTCAGTTATACTTTGCACATGTGGAATTTGCATGGAAATGAGACTTGAGGACATTTCTGCAGCTTTTGTGTTATAAAGTCAGTTTTGTTCCATTATTGATGTTTGTAAATGTAGATTTTGAAAAATGGAGAATGGAGAAATTAAACTTTGAAAACTATTGTTGTCAAATAAAGGTTTTGAGAGTAAACTTCCTGTTTTCTTTGCTTTTTTTTCCCTTTATTTCTTTCTATTTTTTTTTATATTTTATCATATAGATTAAACAAAATTAATGTTTTCACCTTTCTCTTTTTCAGATTGAGTTTAACCAGTATCATTATTTAGATTAGGCTTTACATATCACTTTCTCCTCTTCAAGCCCAAAAAAAATGTTGTTGCCAACACCCTTACAGAACGATAGAAATACATCTTCGCTCCTCACTCCAGAGGAATGCCCGCCCCCAGAAGTGAGGAGAACTACATCTGGAAAACACAACTTACAAATAATGCAAAATGTAAACATTTTATCTTTAAAGGAGAAAAAAAAATAAAATAGAAAGAAAGACGAAAAGAAATATAAAATCTCTGACATAATTTGAAAAGAAACAAATTCTAAAAAAAAGTCACTCCATACTGTACTTCATACAGCTCTTGGCCAGTACCATATATTCTATCCATATACAGCACAATCCATAAGCTTACGATCCCTAACAACTTGCAGAAGTAGAAACAGCCATTTCCAACAAAGCTTCTTTGTGTCATCTAAGAATAACAGTAATTTCTTCCAAGTGTTTTTCACAATCTGTTGATATTCATGGGCTAAATCATAGGAAGTCTCTTTATGTTTGTGAATCTTTGCTGCTGCTTGTCCGTCATATTATTCTGCCTGGAGCTTTTATTGTAGTTACTAGGGAGTGTGGAGTAGAAAATCAGGCTGCACCAATGTTGGGTATACTGTGGTGAGTACTAACATTATGTAATTTGGCTGCACAGACCAGTTGATCATAAATCAGTTATTACTCTCTCATTCAAAACAGAAGTCACCAAATGTATCTTTCTTAAGGAAATAGACAAGCAGTGTATCAAAAGTACTAAGAATCTGAGGTAGACGAGCTGAAACTAGCTCCATTTCCAAATGTCTTCATCCTTCTTCTACAGCCGCTCATATAAATTGTTCATCTCAATCATGTGCAGTTGACCTGTTAGGCCACTTGTGTGCAACAAGGACAGGTTGATTAACTCTTGTTGTCCCAGAAGGGAGACTACAAATCCTGGACTAATTATATAGCAAATAGGTTTTGTATAACATAGCGTTCAGTTTTGGTCACATTAGCTAATGCTTTTGGGTTTGGTGAAATTCCCCATCAATTTTTTCTTTTTTTTTTTTTGTAAACCATAGCATGCATGACCCACTTAACGCCTCAATTTTCACTTAATTTCTTCCTATATTTCTCAGTGTCACTCAGCAGCTTGTGGTATGTTGGTGTTATCACCACCATCTCTCTGTAGGCTGTAACCATTAATATCATTTATGGGCTGTATATACAATCAGGCAGACAGGGGACATGCACACAAAGAGTTACAACAGGGAGCCGAGGAGAGACGCAGTTGAATGATCCAGCCTGTGGCAAGATGGCATTCAATCACAGCAGACAGTCGGGCCCAGGGGAATAGACCTACACATACACACATGCACACACACACAAACATAACACACTTATGATAGAAATAAGGTGACATTCATAAGAATTCACAAAGTAATTTTATTAGCACTCCCACGAAACACTCCCCCAGCAACTGTCACACATTAATTATAAATGTGGACTCATAACACAGTTAATTACTGCCTCAAATTGTCTTTGCAGCCTGTAGATCCACAGCCTTCTTTATTTATTTTTTATGGGGAAATTATGAACTCAGTGAAAAGTGTGACAATCATGATGATTGATGGTGTTTGTTTTTCCTGCAGTCCATTCATCTACACTGGGCATGGGCGGAGTCGATGGAGAGGGCCATCAATTCGATGGCAGAAATGAAAAGCTCTCATTTTCTTAAAGTGCTCAAATAAGAAAGCAGTATGGTGAGAGTCCCGATAGAGTTTTATTATTTATACTGTTAGACAAGTTAAACAATCTGCAAGTAACAGTTTATTGTTTATTTGAGTTTATCCTTGTGTCATTAGCTACATAGGACTCCCTCCAGCTTTACCTTTTTTAAGCTTCTCAGTTCTTTTAAAATTCTCCTAACTGACCCAGATTGATGCTCTTATTTGGTGAGCAGGACTTCTGCTCATGCATGTCTTTCCGTTCCAGTGACCACCCTGTGCGTGCCTCCTCCTCACGCCTCATTGCCCTCCGGTGGTCCATGGTGTGGTGACTGGAGCGTTAGCTCTCATCCCCCATATCCACCTGTGTGGGTGATTGAAACAAGAGCGAGTTGTTGTCAGGGCCTTGGCCACCATGTAATCGAATTCTGCCTCGTTTCATGGAGTGCAACAAAGCGTAGCAATGGACAGAGCGTAAATTTACTGGAGATTTAAAGGCAAACCTAAACTACATCTGCTTAGCTAAAAAACATTAATAAATGATATCACCTATTGCGATTTCAACACACAGAGCTCCTGCTGTTGTAAAACCTTTCTGTTTTGCTTTATCAGCCCATTTCTTTAAAAAGGTTAAACATGCCGTAGGGTTGGTATTAATGCAGAACGATGTAGCTGATAATTTGTAGATTGACCTTAATCCACTAGTCAGAAACTTATAATTGTAACTAATTAAAGAAGACTTAAAGTTAGCTGTTTTCACTATCAGTGCAGTGCTTTAAAGCCTGGGGAACACCAAAGTAAAAATCTATTGAAAGGGAAAGATTTTTTTTGAAGACATGTTCCGCCTGTGAGAAATTGGTTCTCCTTAGCAGGTAGAGGAAGCGTTTTTATGTTAGAACGATGAATAGAACTAAAGAGAATTTCTAAAACTTCTAAGATTCTTGACACACATTGGGAGCAACTAACAACATCACCTCCGCCATGAAACACAACCCAGTAGTGACGACTGCAGTTGGAAATCACACTCTCAGGTCAGAAAATATGATTAATAATAAAATACCAAGAATTCAACATTTTTCAAACAATAAGCTTTCACTGGAAATGACTGAAATTGTATACTATTGGAAAATCAGGCACAACTAGAACGCTGTTCTTGGCGTTAAATGATGTTGATACACACTGCCGACAGTTCCAGAATTAATTTTTTATGAGCGTATTGCCCCTTTGACTGACCTCTGGGCTTCCTCTTCCAGCCCTCTGTCCAGCACATTTCGGCACAATTATCGGTTATGCTGAAAATTGCCAAAATTACACTGAAATTAGGCTTATCTACTGACTTTTAAAGAGTGTAATGGCTTCTCAAATGGAGTCTTTAAACACATTTATCTCCTTATTTGCCTGTAGCCTAATGTGCACCCCGGGCCCTTTTGAATGTTGGGAGATATGAAGATAGAAGAGAAGATCCAAAAAAAGAAGGAGTGGGCTTAATTAACAAAGAGATAAACAACCATAAACAATATAGTATAGAATGAATAACAAAACAACTCTCTATCACCCCCGCTACAAAATCATGGTAAGAACCCTGACATATGGAGGTCTAAATGTATGAAACATGTCCATGTGTACAAAAGCAGAAATTACGGCAATCGCTTGGCTGGAGGCGGTCACCTTATTGTCACCTCATCGTTACAAAAACAGGGAACAACATCAGCCTCCATGTATCAAGCCCCAGCAATAGATTTCCAGATGGATAAAGGATCACCTTTCAAGCAGGACTACAATCCTAAATATGAAGTAAAGGCTACCTGGAAGGATTCAAATCATCTTTATGTCTGAATGATCGAGTCGGAGTCCAGACCTCAGAATCAGTGACAGGTCTTAATAATTGTTTTTGCAGGTGCCGTCCATTCAGGCCAACTGAGCCTTACTTATTTTGCATTTGAAATTCCGCTGAAATGTCTTTTTCAAGATGTTATATAAAGCTAGATGAGACAACATAAATGTTGATTTTTCTACACAGTATTGACTCTGGTTTCCTGCAATTGTTTACTTCACATTTTTTGTTTTTATTGCTAAAAGAAATGTTAACCTATTTCCCTTTCTCGTCACAGTTAGGCATAATCACATACAATCCCAATCAAAGTTTGCAATTACAACATGGAAACATGACATCAGTCTAAAATAATATTCATAGTTGAAGTTCTGTGTTTACTTACATATGTAAAAAGGGAAAACATGTTTAAAAAAGGAGCCAGAGAGAGATAACCCCCCTTGTGTTTTGAGGGTAAGTGGGACTGCTCATGCTGCTATAAGACATTGCAGGTATCTATCCACTGAGGCAGACTCCGGTCACTGGCCCGGTCGCTTTTGGCTGCTGTAAAGAGATGGATTCTCGGTGCAGGGCTCTCTCCATCTACTGTGCTTAATGGCTTTTCCTCCCCAGGACATTGTTACACTCTAAAGGTCATCATAGTTTAAGCTCTTGCAGAGCACCTCTCAGCCCCGGCTGATTTGCTCCTCAACTGCTCTGACGTGTTATAGATGAAACAACATTTTGCTGTTAGCTCTAATTGCTGAAAGGAACATGTGTTATGAATATTCCTTTTCTGCTGCCCGCACCTTGGAAAGTTCTAGAATGATAAATACTTTGGTCCGGGTTATTTTACTTTGTGTCAGTAACAGTATTTTATTTGCAGGGAAAAATGCACACATTCCATGAAATGTTCTTAAGTCCAAGTTAAATATATACAACAATTCTTTGGTGGTGCTTTTCTTTCTATATTGTTTTAAAGGCTGGTTGTTCCTGTAATGGAGGCATTTTAAGAAAGTTGTAATTAGTGCTAGGCACATTAACGCATTACTGTCGAATAAATGCTGCTGTTACTTAATTCCACCCCTTTTCTTTTTGCATGTTACCTGTTTTTTTGCTTTTGTTTTTTTCAGGGTCCGGATTAGGCTCCTTAAACTTGCACACAAACAGACCTCTTTATGTTAATTTTAAATAGGAAACATTATGCCTTTCAACAGATAATATCTGACACTTAGCACTCATCTCTAACAGAAAGAGTGAGGGTTGAAAATGTTGACAAGTACCAGATCTTCAGGAAAATGTGGTTCTTGTTCTCTCTCCACTGGTACCTCCCACTGATTTCCTGCTGTCTGGCGCTCCAGAATGCCTTTGCACCTTACTTCTGTTGTCCAGGTGATTCGTCCCCCAAATTTGGAGAGAAGGGGCCCAATCTGGGTCACAGATAGGTGGAAATACTGCTATAAGAGACCATCATCCAGACATAGCTTCTGGGGGAGGTGGTGGCATTTTGTTTGTTTGGCTTTCAAAAGTAAAAAAAAAGGTTGTTTTTTTAAATCCAATCCAACAACCTGTAGACTCAGTGACAGTGGAGCCCTTCGCCTGCCATGCTTTTGCTGGCCAGGCAAATTTCAAGGCAAGCAAAAGTGGACAAACCTGGTTTCATGTTCGGCGTGGACCAGCTAATACAATTTGTAATCTATAACTCATATTTTCCCTGTGAAAAAGAAATCTTTAAATTGGAAAATGAATTATGGAGACTTGGGTCTGAGAATTGGGAAAGCATGCCCTGGCGGAGGTTTGTGGTGATAAACGTCATTTGATTGGCCTCCTTCGGTCTATTTTTAGAACTCTGAGCCATACTGATAAGGGCGCTATTGGCTGATTGGTTACCAATCGGTCCATGCATTTCTAATAACATATTTTTCCATTTTAAAACATAGCTGACCATGCTGCACCAGAAAGTAAAACACTTTCACTGAAATCCGGCCAATATTTTTAATGAATGTAACGGCTGAATTTACAAACACATTTACCTTCTTATTTGCACATATTCATGAGAAAAGTGTAGTTACAAAACATGAACTCTCTAGACTCTGTCATCAACCCTGAGTGCTTGCAGGCCGTTGAACACATTAGGTACCACCCTGCTAGTAGACAGAGATCCAGTTTTAAAGGCAGTGGTGAGGTTATCTGGTCTAGGAGGATTCCCAAACAGTCGCTCTACCAAGCCAAACCAACTCCGTTTTTGTTTTTCTACACCATAAAACGCAGCATCGCTGTGCTGGTGCATAACTGCCTTACCGCAGCTTCAGGTGGATCAGAGCAATATCTTAGGGTCAATCAGGTTGTTGCCATATTAAAGGGAGATGGTAACATTGCCTCCAACATGGAATGAAAAGAATAAAAGAAACAGGAGTGAGCTCAGCAAAAGAGAGACTGGGTGTAGTATTTTAAACTAAACAAAAACGAACAAAAGAAGACACCCTGAGCAAGATATTTAACAGCACTTATACAGTATATGTAAAAAATGGATGTTTTAACTGAAAGCAATACAAATATTTTTCAGAACAGAAGATTTAATTTGCCTTTTTCTGCTTTTAATTCCAGTTGCTAATTATTAGAAACTACTTGAAAGCATGTTTAGCTTTTGTTTTGACTAAGAGTAACTTAGTTGGAGTTATAGATGTCCGGATAGAAAAAGCGTCAGAGACGGTGGTGTATCTCTTTAAATAGTGCTGACTGGAGAGTTCAAATCAGAAATTTCTCTTTTCAAGTCATCCACTTCATCTTCATTCCTGGGGGTAAGCTGCCCTTTGGACTGAGAAGCAAAGACAAATTTCTATAGGTCGAGGTGCACGTCGAGAGCAAGTGTTTGTGTTGGGCTTGAAGTCAAAAGAATGTGATGTGTAAAACACAATAAAAAAAAATACATTTCATAAGACTATCTGAAAGACGAAAATGAAAAAAAAATGTAAACAAAGTTTTTTTTAAATGAAATTGGAAAAAAGAAATTGGAAATAGAAATGGAAAATTCTTTTTGTAAAAATCAAAAAACATGAAAAAAATTCAAATAGTAACATAAATAAATTCGATATATTTATAAGAAATATATAAAGGTAATATATGTAATAGATATAACAAATACAAATAAGAAAAACTGAGAAAGCAGCAAAGTTAGTATCAATACCTTTTTTTATTTTTTTTTTAAGTTTTGTATCTGGACTGCAATTCTTTTCTAATTTCTACTTACAAAACCTGTCCTTTATTTCTAACAAAAATGGAATGAAATTCACTCCGTTAAAAACTGCAAATATGATAGAATGAAAGCCAAGATAAAGAAGTATAAAATGATCTGTTGGCTCTATCAGAGTTTTTCCCGATGCTCAAGTATGAATCTGTTATTTCATTTGGCACTAAAGGACATTTTATCAGCTTTGATGATGACTGATTTTAAAACGATTCTAAGAGCTATTTAAAAAGCTTTCTTTTGGGGAAATGTCCTATTTTTTTCTTAGATTCTCTCTAATAGGCTTTTGTTAAATTAAGGTGGTAACACTAAAATTAATGTTCAGCTGTTATCTACTGTTCATATCAAGAAGCGATTGCCACAGAGAAACTAACTCAGAGGAAGGAGGGGTAAAAAGGAGCCAGTAAAAGTCACTGTAAATCCCTCCTTTTGGATTGGAAAAGATGACACAACCGGACACACATTGTATGTATCTGACAAAAAAAAGAGGTAAATGTGTAGAAGGCTTGATCAACAGCTGGAAACAATGCCTCAAACCCCTCAGCGGCCTCAGTCATTGTTTCTGCTTTCTACTTTCATTAATAACACATTTATTCCTTGTTTTCAACCAACAAATACAATTCAACAATCAATTGGTGATTGAGAATCTGTTTGTTCTCAGGTCAGAGTCATTTTTTTTAAAGTCACACTTTCTAAGGCATTTGGTTCTTATAAAATTTATTCTAACCAGTTTGCAGAATAAAAACACTGGGATAATAAAGTTAACCTCTCTTTCAGTCATGGACTTATCTTCTTAGGTACCTCAAGATGTCAATATCCCTGTTGTTCAAAGAGTTAACTCCAATGCCTCGCTCTTCTTTCAGCAATCCTCCGCTGTGGGGGGAACTCTGCTCCCGCTGCTTGGTGACCGTATTCAGATGCCATCTGTCAGGTTGTGGTTTTATGTCACCTTTAAGGTAGCAGGAGGCTTCTCTGGCCTTAGATACATCCAGAGTGTACTTGGATGGTCTCTAATTTATCTAAAGGATTTCTTGCGGTCTGTATATTTCGTTCTTTGAGCAGCCAAGCATTAAATTGCTTTCCATTGGGAGCAGCTCATATGCTGAGGGTCACCAGAGCTGTGGCTGGTTTCCAATGAGATGGTTTGGCAGCAAAGCCAACTCTGTAATTAGGGTCACCTAGCTTTGGAGCTGGTGCAGGGCCGAGGGGTCATCACAGCAGCAGAGTGCCTTTAAAAGTTGTCGCTTAGCTAGAACATGGTAGGTCACACTAGCAGCACAAGTCTTATAAATTAAACAAAGGTGTTGTAAACAGAACCATGTTTGGTTCATTGTACACTTTAAACAAGTTGGTGTATGATCAAAGTTTGTTTTGCAATGCTGTGTTATGCTGGAAATACCGGAAGTTGTTTCAACACCTAGCCAGGAGCCGTCTGTAGTTTGAGCGCTGATGTTTTGACCTGCATGAAGGTCCATCCTCCTAACCACATTCATAGCCAAATACAAATCAAAGACCCACCCATCATTCTACTGTGTTGAAATTGTTTATTTATTTATTGTTGTTATATGCACCACTCTAAACATTTTAGCAGATAAGCCACTCCAAGTGGTGCTTTTGTACCCCAGGCTGACTGATACAGGAAAAAAAAACAACAACTAAAAATACCCCTCAGACTTTTACCGTTTTCATCCTGTTACAAGCATAAGAACATTGCAATTTTCTGATTCATATAAAAACTTCAAAATCATCAAAATATTCACCTGTTCACGTTGGTATCTGCATGAAGAGCTGCAGTCCCAGCCAGTATTCATACTGTATGTCTGTCAATGTCTTTAGTAAGGTTACTGCATCTGGACAGATGGTCCCATTTTTTTTCATTTTTCTGAAACAGGTTACTCAGGACTTGGACACAAACAATGTTTTTCAAGAACAGAGAGTTTTTTTTTTAAAGACTGAGATCAGTAATGTTCTTAGCAGCTGATGAAAGTTTCTTCTTTTTTGTCTTTGAGCAATTTCAATTTTGTTGGATGTTTTGTGTCGTTTTGCTGAAAATACATTTTTTTGTCCAGTTGTACAGATTTAATTAAAAATATACTCAGAGATTTAGTGATATTTTACAGATATATTTTCCCCTCTACTTTTAGAAGCATTTCAAGGCATGCTACAAGGAAGAACACCCAAAGCATGATGATACCACCACCATGATTCATGATGGAAATATCGTGTTTCTGGTGCTCAGTTTTTTGGGTAAATTTTAGCCACAAGTTCATATGAGCTCCGTGTTAGACTCTCCACCAAAGGCACATGTCATCCTTCACAGGGACGACTGAATGGTTTTGTCAAAATTAAAAATTGTGATTATCCCCAATCAATATTATGACTGAGATTTTATTGTTCTAAGCATGTGGATCAGGGGTGTCAAACTGGTTCCAGAAAGGGCTGTGTGGCTGCTGGTTTTCTTTCTACCCAAGCAGTAGCACACCAGACTCTTACTGGGGGTGGTCTGGTCCGGGTCTGGGGATGGGGAGCCGGACCCGAAGCACGAATGAGTTGGGTTGGTGTGGTGGTGTCGCCGCCCCCCTCCCGCTCATCCGGATTTTAGGCTCACTTACTGGATCATTTGATAATCCCTGGACCAACCACCGGTGCCGTCGGGTCTTTGGTCCTGGTATTATTGAATGCGAGTGTTATGTGTGAATGTGGGGCCAAGTTTTTTTTTAGGTGGTGTGAGTGGGGTCACTAGGGTGGGCAGGGTGATTGAGACTGTGTTTTTTTTCCCCAGGTTGGGGTCTGAACTGCTCCCTCTCCCAACCACCGCCAGTGCACTGGTGGAGCTCGGGGTTTGGGGGTGGATGCCCGGTTGGCTACTGGCCTATCCCTGGCGGCTTCCCCGTGGGGGACGGCCAGCCGGAGCCTGGCTGGGGCTGCCGCCGTGGGGTGGTGCGCCCTTGGGGCCTAGGTTCCCTGGGGTCTTAGGGCGGATTCACTTCAGGGAGACTGGCTGCCGGCGGAGCCCGCAGTCTCGTCCCGGCGGCTCCTAGGGGCTCCGGCATTGCAGTGGCTGGGGGACTTCTTCAGGGCTGTCTCTCCTCCTCCCTTGGTGGGGGTTGGATTTCCTGGATTTGCCCCTCCTTGGCGCCCTCGCTCTGGGGGTCCCTTTGGGCGTCTGGGGCTTTGGGTCTCCCGGCGCTGGACTTGGCGCTCTCGGGGGTTGCCTCTTTGGCTCTCCACAACCGCTAATTTCAACAAAGCAATTTATATGCACAAAACAACCGGTTTTAAAATAAGCCACAACCAAAACAAAGTGCTTGAAAATAGCCTATTAACTTCTCACAATAGCAGTGAATCAGTAGGAGCCCTGAGCTTGTTGAGACGGTGGTGATTTACAGAGGGATATATGACATGGCCTATATTTCGTTGTTGTGGCCAACATAAATTCAGTAGTCAAAGACAAACGTTAGAGAATCTGGTCATTTTTCAAAATAAAATACCGTTTAGACATGAAAAAGAAATCAGTCGGGAAATTATTCATTCATTTTGTGCTGCCCGGTACCAAATGACGGTACCATATGATGTCGTGCTCAAGATGATGACAAATAGTTAATATTTATTTCAGATAAAGTGTTCCTTTTCATTGTACACAGCTTACTTTATATCTGGTGATTAGTTACAGCTCTTAGTTACAATATGGGGCAAATTTACTGCTTGGCGGGGGTCTTTCGGAATGCGTTTCTAGCTCAGTTATTTTATTTCATAATTTTATTTCTATTAATATTGTCTTCAAGATGTCAGAATTTGCACATACATTTACATTTTATTTTGTTTTATTAGTAAATCAGATGCTATGGTACTCAGTACTTGAGTAGCCTTTTTAGTAAATACTCATCACTCTTACTTGTGTAAAAATATGATGAAGTAGTGCTTCTCTTATTTGAGTTCATGGTTTTGGGTGCTCTGCCTGCCTGCAATAACAGAAATGAAGAATCTGTTGTTGTATGGAGTGGGAAATCTGTCGGTCACTGTTTGTTTTCACTAAGGTGTAGTGTTGAAACTACCTGCCAGCTTAGTTTTATCTGGACACAAGCTGAACGAAGCAGGGTTGTCTTTGAGTTCTCAGTGAAGCCTCCTGACTGCAGAGTGTTCTGCACCAGATGTAGCCTGTGGTGTTTTACTGAGGAGGATCTGCACACGTGTCCATCTCCAGTGTCACCTCTGTTGACGGTGGAAAAAAAAAACAAGAGAAAATTATTTCTATTATGCTGCAGATTATGAAAAGAAAAGTTCATTTTGAATGAATTTCTACAGTCTGCTTAGTTCAGTTAGTAATTAGGATCGCTAACATGATTTTTTTTCTTTTTTTTACCATCCTCAAAATTATGATTAATGGTTTAATTGTCATTTCTTGCTCATTTAATGCTACATTTAGTTTGAGATTGGCAGCATAAAAGCCTTTTCACTGCAAACCTTCATGTTTTTGGGCTCTATGTTTTATTGAGTAAAATAAGAGAAGTGAAGAAGTCTTTTGCCGCTTAGTTCACAATGTCTGTGTCATTAGATGCTTTTGAAAATGCAATGAAGTAGGATGGAAAATTGACATTTGCATTCATTTACTTCAACTGATATTACTCGTTTGAATTCAAACAATTCTTATGATTATAAAGAGCATAGGGATCTATTTCAGTTTGAATACCTGCAATCAGGTAATTATATAACAGGCAAAGACAAGTTTCTGATACTGTATGTGAGTTTAGAGCTTCCACAATTTCCTATGTAAATTAAGGGTTTAAATGTTTAAAGATGTTTTTAAAAAGTGCAGCATTTAATCTAATTTATATTGATTGCTGCTGATTCCTGGATCTAAAATTTTGGTGGTTGTCCCTTGAGTGGGAAAGTTCAGTCTTAAACAAATTCCTTGTGGAATATATTTGGTAGCTATTTTGTATAAAGGAGATGGAGTAAGATGAATTTTTCAGCAATAAACACCTAACATGACAGAGAATTTGGAGAACCCGTAGCAAAATATCAGACGAAAGTAAAAGTGGTTTTAGAACACCAACAACAGCTTGCAGGGAGGGATGCAGGAGTAGAAAAACAGGGACTTGTAACAAACAGATTTTTAGCTGCAGCTTAATTCAATGCAGCAACTGTGGAGAGGAAAAACTCATTTGTGACAGGAAAAAAAGCGGTCACAAAGGAAAACTACTCATATGTTGTCCTTGTCTAGAAAATAAACAAATAAGCAGCTCTGAGCCAGGAACAGGCCAAATTAAACAACTATAATTAGTAAGAAAAGAGAACATATATTTACGGGTTGAACTAACAAAACTACAGAATTACAGAGTAGAAGTGGAATGAAGCAGAGTAAGGAAAAGTGGTCCCTATGTCCTCCTGCAGCCTAAGCCTATACCAGCATAATTTTAGAGATAGTTTAGGATAACCTGAACAATCTAACTTTAAGTTTTAGGAAAGTAAAGTTTTAAGATTAAGTTTAAAATGTCACAGGGTGTCTTGCGTATGGACTGAGACAGGTAGCTTTGTCCACAGAACAGACGCCTGATAACTGAAAGCTTTTTCTACTGTTAGTAATTTTAGGAACCACTAGTAAACCTGCATAATCCAGAGAAGCGAAGGTACAGCTGCAACTGTGAAATATGCAAAGCAAAATCCGTATGAAATACTAAATCTAAGTATTTGTGTATATTCACGTCAAGATTTTTTTAGTCAAAATGGCCAAAAAAATGTTGACAAAGGATGAAGTAGGGATGCCAGCATCTTTGTTCTGTCATGTTGGGTTTTTTAAGCTCCGAGCCCACATGCAGAAAACCAAGAGAAGAGAGCAGAATCAGTTAAATATAGTTTATTTAAGTGAAGCGAACAACGGGAACGTGGCGAGAGCCTGGTCCAGGGGAAACCGTCTGGAACAGTCACTGAGAATAGAGAGCAGATGGGTGAGTTCAAGGGGCATAGGAGATCGAAGATGCAGAGGCGAGGTAGGATGTTTCTTACTGTTAGGTGATTGGTTCTGGGTTTAGGAGGGAGGTAATGGATGTCCGGGGTCCGAGTTTCCT
>JAUZNJ010028521.1:0-16034 GCA_034780135.1 Jordanella pulchra | reverse complement strand
ATGGTTCTCTTCCCATCTGACAGTCCGGTAACTCCTCTGGCTCTCCGTCTGATCTGTGTCGACCTGTCCGCTCCCCCACCGCTCTCCTCCGTCATCCTTGGACCACGAAGGAACCTGAACCCGGATCATACAGACTTCTCCCCTGCGACTCAGCTCAACTACTACCGTAAGGAAATAAATCAGACCCGATCAGTTCAGCACTCTCCGCTCCCACAGAACTTGAACTCACCGCTCTGTTTCTTCCCTCAGTGATTGCAGTCTCAGGTACTAGCTGGTGCTCTCTGGTCCCAGCTACGGGGCGTTTTCCGCCACCCTCTAGCTCACTAAATAAACTCTTAAAATCTGATTACTCTCTCCTGTAGTGGTGTTCTGCATATGGGCTAAACAACTCAAACCCGTCATGACAATCCATTACAGTTATTGTTTAATTTATTCCATCTATTAACACCCTAACACATAGAAGGGTTGAAATTCATAGGTTTTGAATATATGTTCTTCATAAATGTGAAGCTGTTTTGCTTGGACATTCACTAATATTTAGGATCTCCATGCATACGCCTTAGAGTTCTTGTGATTGTATTCAATATGTTTCCATATTTAACATTATGACCTTTTGGCCCTCAAAGCTGCTTCGCTAGTAGCCAACTGACACCCAGTTGAACCTGGATAAGAAGATTAGGGCTCAGGCATTATGGAAAGACTAAAGATCAAAAGAGACCCAGCAGCGGCCAGAGTGTTCAAGCAGGTAGATTGGTGGAACAAAGCTTTTTTAATTACCCTTTTAATTGCCCCTTTAACAGTACCAATTAGCATTTTAATGATGGGGATGTAATTAGGGTGGAAAAGGCTACACGAGCTGCAGGCTGCTAATAATGCCTCTCAGCTCAGAGATCACAGCAACAGGAGACAAGAGATGCTGCACCTGAGCCCTAACACACACTGCTCCATTCAACCAAGAAGGAACAGATGCTGTATATACACATGCATGCACAGACTCCCACTCAGACATATATCTATGGGTGTCTGTATTCGATAATTTGGAGAGGCACTCCCCACGAAAGAGAGAATGCAGTAACAGGCATTGTTATTAGTACTTATCTAACCATGCACACCCCAGTACAATATATCAGGCATGTTTTGCCACATAATACAATTCTGTAGTTTAAGTCTAAGACTTGTTTTAGGGGGAAAAATATTAAATGTAATTGATAAAAAAAAAAGCTTGCAAATGTAAAGTCTCAGTAGTATGCTGTATTTTGGCCACTCCTCCTCAAAGAACTGGTCTAACTTAAACGGCTGGTTTGCGGTGTGGGGATTAACCTTTTATTAAGTAACCCAGTAGCTACCTTACTTTTGCAGTAACTGGCAATGCAACTTAGTTGTTTGTAAAAGACAGCAATCTGTTCGTTATTTGTTATTTATCATGTAGAAATAAGGACTATAGTTTCCTGACGTAAGCACGTGACAGCAACGTGCACGTGTAAACGCATGTGGAGTACGTAACTTCAGCACAAGCACAATGAGCACAGAGGAGAGATGATGTTGCAGTGCCACTGATTCAATGACAGCCTTTTTTTCCCTACAGAAAAAGCATTTCACTGAAGGCTAAACGTAATTTGCTCATTATGTGCAGGAACAAAGACTTTATAAATGTCAGTTAGAAGCTGGATTTCAAGGAAGCTCCTCACATCATCTCAACAGTGACTCACAACTGGTCCCTTTATTTCATAGGTTCTTTACTTTCTCAGCGCCTTAATAATTTAACTTACATGGCATGGTGTTGGTGTAGTGCTTAAGCTTGCGACCATTTAGAGCCTCAGTCCTCGACACAGCCATCGCTGGTTCAAATCCCCGCTAGTTGACCTTTGCCTCTCTACACCCCTTTCCTGTCTGCCAACTTTAAAAAAATAACACAAAAATAAAAATACCCCAACAGCCTAAAAAAATTACATAAAAAAATCCTGGGATCATCTAGTCCTGCTTGTTCTTGTTTTTTTTATCTAACCCCTGTTTAATTCTAATACATAGTTGTGTGATCAGGGTATCTTTCCATTTGATTTTGTGTAGACAAGGAAAGAGTATACTGTCCAGCATTGAAGCTCCCCACTTTGTCGTTATGACAAAACACTTCAGTTTTAGCCTTACTGGACAACAGGGCATGTCCCCAAAGCTAGACTTTTTTTAATCCTACAAAAAACAATCTTTCTTCTGCCTGAACAGGCTAAACATCCACATAGCTTCCATATACGTAATTGTTTGAAGATGAAAGTATCACTTTCAGTTGGAGATTGCACCTGAGAGCGGCTTAAACTTTTTCTTTTAAGTTTTAAGTAATTCCATGAAAAGAAAGCATTACGCTCGAAATGTCTTCACATAAATCCACAGTTGTGCCATCAGACAAGTCAAATATTGTAGCTTAGACATGTACAAAATGATGGCATTCTCATCTGGGCTTTTCCACCTTGTTTAAATGCATGGTTGTCTTAGCAGTAGTAACTACTCGTTGGTGATTTCTGGATTTATAGTGTTTTAACAAACAAATAATTTCCCAAGCTCTATAAACATTAGCAAATAGAAATAATTATGTTAATCCGAACTGAAATACAACAGGAAAAGTGTAATTTAATGTGACTGAAAGTAAAGAAAAACATGATAATGTGTCTTTTATTACTTTTAACTCAATAATTGTTAATAAAGTTTGTTGATAAAGTTTGCAAACCTCATAGCTTATTTTACCAAAGTGGAACACAGCACACACCCAATTTGGCATAAGCTCCAATTCATTCTGAATTTTACACAATATCCATCTGGAAAGGCTCCTGTGGAAAGAGGAGGGACATTCAGTACATTTCTTTGAGCTGATTGGGTAAATAAGTAGTATTTGCCACCATGTCACGCTTTTCAGACCAATCACAGCAGCAGTAGCAGTTGTGCCGTATTACATTCTTCATTTGTTTCACAACTAGAGGCGCCTTAGTGGAGTGATAAATCACACACTTACTGGCAGGAGGATGGTGAAAGCCTCTTTCCCATCCACAAAAAAATAAGTCACGTCCTTTTCCAAATTCTACATAAAAATTAAAAAAGACTGAATAGATAAGTGGACAGATAAGTCCACTAGCGCAGCCATGTTTGTCTCCCTTCGGCCTGGTGTTTCTGGTTGGCCATACATGTCAGTCCATTTCATTGGTTCAAAACATTTCTGTGTTAGAGGCCAATGCTTCTGTTGGCTTCTGGAAATACATATTTTCTAGAGTTCTTGTGAAATTTCATCTTACTTGCAAGGTAGTTTTGTTATGAAAGAACACAACAATGGCAACTCTAGTAAAAGCTTGTTGTACTCAATTATCCAATAGCATTCTCTGTAGCAGGGAGTCAAATGATTAATCCCTTATTCAAAACTAGATGTGCATTAAAGGTTGCAAAGAAATTTAAAGGCTCTTCGATCCTTTATAAGGAAAAACTTTATGTTTTACTAACACAGAGCTCCTCAAATACACTAGCCTGGCGTCCCAGACTAATTTACTCTGTCTACATGGCATATTAGTCTGCAAAGGAGCTGATAGAGCCTGATTTCAAAGGCAGGAATACGTAATAGTAAGGCAGAGAGTGAATCAGACAACTATGAATGTGATGCAAAATGTCTATTTTAGGATAAAAACAAAAACCTTGAAGCAGCCAGATGATGAAATGTTATCAATATAAACAACTCTTTTAAAACAGAGCATCATTACACTTCGTCACAGCTGCTATCATTATGATTGTAGTTACAGGAAAACTGTTGCATTATAGTCCCACCACCTGTGCTGTGATTGCCTAATCAGATTGACTTACTCCCTGAGTAAGTTCGGCTGGCTGATGGACACGTTTATTTTACTTTACTAATAGAAGTACAGTAGAAGTACTGTCATGCTTAAACCGTTCATACACACAATCAAGTTGAGTAAATTTTGTGTTAAATGTAACTGATTAATTTCAGCGGCCCTAATAAAACAGGGCCACCAACAGATAGGTCAATGTCCTGTTCATTTGCTGACTGCTCTGTCTGCTCTGTTGGGGCATTTCCAGCTGCCCTCGTACCCCTTGTAACACAAACCAATGTAAAAGATGTAAGACAAAAACACTAATAGACTATGACAAAATTATTCTCATGCTGTGCATTAGCACTTCTCCATATTAAAATCAGTCCAAGGTTTGGTAGCTAAATTTTTTAGGTCCTGGTACTTCCACCTAATGAAGGAAAGCAATTTCCTTGGTGTCTTGTTGAGCCTTGATCCTGGTGTGTCATGACTCTCCTCCGATGGCCAATTCCTGGTTGGGACAGACCTTCACTGGCTCGCTGCCTCTCGTATGTCCAGTTGCTACCGGTGTTAAACCCTAGTTTCCGTTTAAGCCGTGTTGCCTGGCCTGAGGACATTTCAGTTTGTTGTACTCGTTTTTTGGTTTATTTTCATTAAATTCCTCATTTTTTCACCACATCCTGGTTCCTGCCTCTGCCTCACCACCTCCACCACTACCGCTTCCTGACAAAAGGACCCAACCTAGAACGGTGAGGCACGCTTAAAACCATGAACCAGGAAGAGAAGGAAGAGCTTCTGACCCTGGTCCAGGAGTACTTCGAGGAGAAGAGGAACCCCAAGGTTTACGGGAGGCGGCTGGGGTTTGCAATACGCCTGGTCGTGCTCCTGGACTATTGGGTCCCTCATCTTCCCCTGCCGGGTTTGGTGAAGCTCCAGAGGGAGGTTGAGTGGGACTGTGAGGCCCTTTCTGCTGAAATGCAGGGCCGCCCTCCCAAGCCAGACTTTCGCTCCGCCAGCCCAGCTCCTCTGTCTCCGGGACCAGCTCCAATCCCTTCGGCGTCCGGACCTCATGCTTCCCCGAGGTCGGCGCCGTCTCCGGAACCAGCTCTAGTCCTTTTGGCGTCCGGACCTCACACTTCCAGGAGGTCGGCACCGTCTCCAGAACCAGCTCCTGTGTCTCCGGGACCAGCTACAGTCCCTTTGGCGTCCGGACCTCACGCATCCCAAGGTCAGCGCCATCTCCGGGCCCAGCTCCTGCTTTTCCGGGACCAGCTCCAGTCCCTTCGGCGTCCGGACCTCACGCTTCCCCGAGATCAGCGCTGTCTCCGGACTCAGCTCCTGCATCTCCGGGACCAGTGTCTCTGGTCCCAGCTCCAGCATCTCCGGAACCAGCACCACCTGTCACTCCGGCGTTTGGACCTCACACATCCCCGAAGTCGGCGCAGTCTCCGGATTCAGCTCCTGCATCTCTGGGACCAGCGTCTCCGGTCCCAGCTCCAGCGTCTCTGGAAGCAGCACCACCTGTCCCTCCGGCGTCTGGACCTCACGCATCCCGAGGTCGGCATCGTCTCCGGACCTCGCTCCAGCGTCTCCGGAACCAGCGCCACATGTCCCTCCGGCGTCTGGACCTCACGCCTTTCCGAGGTTGGAGCTACAGCCGGCGCAGCCTCTGCCGCAATCCAAACGTGGAGTCAGTTCCTGCCGTCGCTCTCAAGCCTGGTGCTGCAGCCACCGCACCAGCTCCTTGTGATCCTCCTGGTAATTCTCCTAGCGATCCTCCTAGTGCTCCTCCTATTCCTGCTCCTAGTGTTTCTCCTAGTATTTCTCCTAGTGCTCCTAGTGCTCTTTCTAGTGATTCGCCCAGTGTTACTCCTAGTGCTTCTCCCAGTGTTACTGCTAGTGCTCCATCTAGATTTCCTAAAGAGTTTTCTAGTGCTCTTAGTGATTCTCCTAGTGCTCCTCCTAGTGCTCCTCCTAGTGCTCCTCCAAGTGTTCCTCCTAGTGCTTCTCCTAGTGCTTCTCCTAGTGCTCCTATTGAGTCTCCTAGTGCTCCTCCTAGTGTTCCTAGAGAGTCCCCTAGTGCTTCTCCTAGTGCTTCTCCTAGTGTTTCCCCTAGTGGCCCACTGGAGATCCCTAGTGTTCCTCCTAGTGTTCCTCCTAGTGAGCTTCCCAGTGAGCATCCTAGTGTGCTTCCTAGTGCTCCCTCTAGTGCTCCTTTAGAGTCCCCTAGCGTTCCTCCTGAGCTTCCTAGTGTCCCTCCTGAGCTTCCGCCCCTTAGAGCCCCTTCTCTGCTCCCTAGTGAGCCTTCAGACCTCCCACCTGTTGGGGCTGCCCTAGAGACATCTCGTCTTCATGGTCGGCCCTTGGACTGGCACCTCGATGCCGGACCTCCCTATTTGTCTGCCTCCTGAGTTTTTCGCCCACTCTGTGTGGGTAGTTTTCAGTTTTTCTGGGACTCTAACCCTCCGTCAGTTGCCCTTCCGCCCACCCTTTGTTTTGGAATGTTTTTTCGTGTTTGGGCGTCTGGAAGCCGCCCATTAGGGGGCGTTCTTCGTCGTGTCCTTATCTGAGTAGTCTGAGATTGTTTGAGTTTTCTGAGTTTGTCTGTGCTTGTCTGTGCTTGCTGCCTCGCGTATGTACAGTTGCTACAGGTGTTAAACCCTGGTTTCAGTTTAAGCCGTGCTGCCAGGCCTGAGGACTTTTCAGTTTGTTGTACTAGTTTTTGGGATTATTTTCATTAAATTCCTCATCTTTTCACCACATCCTGGTTCCTACCTCTGCCTCACCACCTACACCACAACAGCTTCCTGACACTTACACACTGCTATTTTAAAGGACACCCTAAATGCATCAACCCACCAAGCCTTAAAACTTGTACATTCCTTAGAGACTCTTTGAAAAGAGTCTTATAACCCTTTTCCACTGGCTGAAAAACCAGTTTAAACTCAGGAACAATCGGCTTTTAGTGGCAGAATGAACAGCTCACTGAGCTGTTTAAAACCATTTAAACGACTCTGCAAGCGAACACCATGTTATATTTGTATAATTGTGTATTTATTGCCACTTGTCTGTCTGCGTCCCCGTTGGGTCCTTGTCTGGTGCTACCGGTGTGAGCCCTGGTTTCCGCTCAGCTGTGCCACCAGAGTTTAGTGGATTATTCCTGTTCAGTTAGTTTTTTAAAAACATCTACTTCTTCTTACCTGGGTCTCCTGGCGTCCTTCCTCACCACCTCTACCTCTGATTCCTAACAATAATGACCTTCAAACGAATCAGCTCCAAACGGCATTCAGTAGGAACAGCAAACCTTGGTCAACCCAGTAATTTACGTGATACCAATGAGCGCGACGTACAGATATCAGCGCACCCGCGGAGGTCAGACTTTTTTTTGGCCAGTAGGAAGGGAGCCAAATGACAATTGTTAGCTGTGTGCTTATTTTCAGTAGTGTGTAAAGTTTGCATAGTTATTAGATATAATGATGTTGTAATAAGGATTATTAAACAATAAAGATAAAGGTATTTTAACTAGAGTTGTCTGTGATTATTTATACTGTAAACATTTTTTTACTCAGAACCAAATTACTAAATTGGTGAAAGAAATATTACCGTGATAATCACTTTACTAAAAATCATTAATTAAGTAACCCTTAATTTGAATGACCTATTAATAAACTAGAACTTCCAGTTGGAGTTACTTTATTTATATATAATCTGCCGGTAAATTTGCATAATACTGTTATCGTAAAAATAATTAATGGACATATTTTAATTTAATTGAATGATTATATACCGTATACAGTTGCTTGCAAACACATTCCATGAAATTGTGCATTAGTTTAGCAGTCAGATACAGAAAGCTTTGATGAAATTGGCACTCACAACAATTACAGCCAGATCCTGTAGTAGTTCACATACAGAGACTGGAGAATGGGAAATAAAGGCATTTGACCAAAGGCTTTCCAGCTAATTAAAAGACTGTCATACTGTGGTTTCCAAATGACCACTTGCATTCATCTAGCAGTGATTCAGTTCACAAAAAAAGAGAGTTGTACATTTTTTTCTGAAATAATGGTGATGATCAAAGTAACAATCACTAGTCAAGCTGCTATTGTATTTTTATCATTATCCTCCTGTTTCTGCATCCTAAACAACCTGTTTAGCTGTTCAGCCAGAATTTCTTATGACACCTCTTGTATCTTTTTGTTATTCTGGAAGATTTAGACAGTTTAAATGTATTGGCCAAAGTGGAAGCTGCTCTGGCAATGATTTTGAGTAACATAATGCTAGTATATGTAAATGGTAGAGTACATTTTTCTGTTGAACAGATATGAGTATTACCGAGCATTACTTAAAGCTCATATATGCAACATGTTTAATCCTGTAAGTTTTGATATCCATGTATTTGCTACCAGAAATAGAGGATTGGCATGTTACAGCATCCGGTCACTCCTGTAAAGTAGTTAGTATTAATTTCATCTAATACAAGGTAATGTAATCCATGCAATTAAGGGAAGAGCCTAACAGTACAATGAATGAATAAAGAAGAAGAGGTAGTATTGATCAAAACTAAAGAAGGAATGGCAGAAATGTAAAATGTGGAAAGAAAAGGAAGAGGATTTTTTAGGACTAACAAGGTAGGAGAAACTATGACAGGAGGAAGCAGCTGAAAGGAGGAAAGATTACAAAATGAAGCTTTGGACATACAAGACATAATTCAACAGTTGTTAAACTGCAAAGGGATGATACAAACCGTAATGAGCACTTGAGGGAGGATGAAATAATAGAACATGTTTTATTAGAATATCTGAAATATGAGTATGAAAGACGATTCCTTAGAATTTGAAAAGTTAACATGAAAGGCACATTGCAAATTAATACCTGTATAGAGAAAACACACATTAATTATCCATCAATTAATTCCTGATTTATTCCTACTGTATATTTCTACACTTCTGTAGATGTTGCAAATGTTGCTGATACTTGACCAAAGCCTAGGTAATTATATGAAGGTGGTGCAAACATAGACAACAGCACTGTCTTTGTGCAGTCCTACTGCTGTGAGAAACAGGAGAGTGCTCTGGTTAATTATTTTTTCCCCGAGCTGAGGTCACATTCCTCATGACCTAATGGTGGAGTGAGGAGAGCTTGTTATTAACAATCTGAAGACAAACTAACATAATGGCTAAAAGGTAATGGTTCAGTTTTTCTTCTCTTTCTTTTGACTCATGTCACCATGATCAAATTTAAATAAACAAATGAAGCCCAGCGAAGAAAATAAATTATACATCTTGATATTTTAACCATGAGAGATCTTACTTTAGAACAACAGACCTGATTTTTCTCTCCATTCCCCTGAGGCATTTAGAACTATGTTGTGATGACACAGCAGGCAATAATGCTATTAGCAGACTATTAGTGTTATTTGTTGTGCATACAGAAAGCCTTCAGCAGATGGTTTAGTGATGCTCAGGGTATTAGGCCTGTTGTCATGGCGAACACAAAAGGCTTCAGCAAACTGAGGAAAATTATTGTGATAATAAACCTTTCTTGTCCTAATGGATTTGTTGTAATGACACAAACTGAATGTTCAAAAGACAAAGCAAACAGAAACATCAAATCTTGCAAGCATAGCTTCATTTTGTCATTAAAGGATGTAAAGGGAGACTTACATTTATTTACAAACACATTGTTTAAGAATCCTACAATATGATTTCCTGGATTTTTTTCATATTTTGTTCTTCATAGTTGAACTGTACCTTTGATAAAAACTATAGACTTCGCTCATCATTTTAAGTAGGAGAACTCAAACAATTAGTGGCTGACTAAACACTTTTTTTTTGCTCCACAGCATGTTGGAGAGATTCACATTTTAATTTCTTTTTACTAATACAAATCTACAACATCTGGTGTGCACTTCTTTTGTTTTGAATGTGTGGCCCATTTATTTCTGTATCCTAAATAACACAGCATTAGCCGACTGGTGACCCACAAGCTCCTACTGCCCCCCTGACAAGCTGAGTTCTGTTTGTTTATAGATGTCAAAAATGCTTATTATACCAATATAACAGCAAAAAATAGAAACAGACATTTTGGCATTCAAAAAAAACAAACACAAATCAGTGAGCAATATGGTCATCTTTCTTTACAATGACACTCAAAGGCCTTGAATACATAGATTCTGTCAATTGCTTGATCTTGATCAAAATTGCTGCAGCACCACCACAGCCTCCCAGACACTGTTCAGAGAGGTGGACAGTTTTCTCTCCTTGTAGATTTTATGAGGGACCATAGGTTTTCTTTGGTATTCAGATCAGGTGAGCAAGGGGGCCATGTCATTATTTTTCTTCTTTTAGACCTTTGCCGGCCAGCCACACTGTGGAGTATTGAATGAAAAACATGTTTTTCTTGAATGATACCAACTTCTTCCTCAATCACTGCTTGAAGAAGGTGTCTTCAAGAAACTGGCAGTAGGTCTGAAAGCTGAGCTTCACTCCATCCTCAACCCCAGAAGGTCCCACAAGTTCATCTGTGATGACACAGCCCATACCAGTACCTCCCCTCCACCTTGCTGGCATCTGAGTTGGAGTGGAGTACTCTGCTCTTTATTGATCCAGCCTTGAGCCCATCCGTCTGGCCCATCAAGAGTCACTCTCATTTCGTCAGTCCATAAAACTTATCAAAAAATTTCTTGGCCCAGTCTTGACATTTTATCCTATGATTCTTGTTCAAAGGTGGTGGGTTTTTTCCAGCCTTCCTTACCTTGGCCATGTCCCTGAGTATCTCACACCTTGTGCTTTATGATACTCCAGTAGTGTCGCAGCTCTGAAATATGTTAAAACTGGTTGCAAATGGCATCTTGGCAGCTTTACACTTGAATTTCCTCAATTCATAGGCAGTTTATTTGCACCTATTTTGTTCATCACGCTTCTTGCGACTCTGTTGGCTATTTGCCATAAAACACTTGTTTTATGGCAAATATTCAAGCTTCAAATGTTTGGCAGTTTCAAGACTGATGCATCCCTCTGCAAGACATCTCCAAATTTTGAATTTTCAGAGTCCATCAAATTTCTCTTCTGACCTATTTTGCAAAAGAAAAGGAAGTTGCCTTATAATTAAGCACACCTTACATAGGATGTTGATATTATTAGACCACACACCTTCTCATTAATTCAATTCAGTTTATTTATATAGCGCCAATTCAAAAGACGTCATCTCAAGGCACTTTACAAAGACAATTCTGTCAAATGACACAGTCAGATTAGTTAAAAGTTTTCTATCTAAGGAAAACCAGCTGATTGCATTGAATCATTAATTCAGTAGCAATCCCTTACACCAAGCATGCATGTTAGAGACAGTGGAGAGGAAAAACTCCCTTTTAACAGGAAGAAACCTCAGGAAGAACCAGGCTCAGTGTGAGCAGCCATCTGCAGAGGCCGACTGGGTTCAAGGAGACAGAAACAGAGATATAAAAGGTAACTGTCATCCAGTCATCCAAAGCCCTGTCCAGGAAGACACAGCCAGGCAGACGAGCTCCAAGCCAGCTCCCATGTCAGAGGACGAAAGAGAGCACATCCAGTTAGTAAGTTAGAGAAATAGGACAATACTGCAAAACAGGCCAAGCTCCAATAACTATAAGCAAAGGTGTTGATGGTAGCAGTCCAGCCAACATTTCTCTCCAAGATGGAGCTACAGCGAACAGGAACAGACCAGACAAAGCTGCTATGATGAGACAATATAGAGAGCATAAATTTAGAGGTTGAACTAACATATACTGAAGAATGGGAGAATAGGGATCGAATGAAGCAGAGAGAATGGTGAAAAGTAGTCCCTACGCCCTCCAGAAGTGTACGCCTATAGCAGCATAACTATAGAGATAACTCAGGATAACCTGAGTCACTGTAACTGTAAGCTTTATCAAAAAGGAGAGTTTTAAGCCTAGCCTAAAAAGTAGACAGGGTGTCTGCCTCATGGATAAAACTGGTAGTTGGCTCCACAGGAGAGAAGCCTGATAACTAAAAGATCTGCCTCTCATTCATACTTTTAGAAATTCTAGGAACCACTAGGAAACCTGTAGTTTGAGAGTGAAGTCCTCTGTTAGGAACATAAGGAATGATCAGATCTCTTATATAAGATGGCGCATGGTTATTTAAGGATTTATAAGTGAGAAGTAGGATTTCAAATTCTATTCTAGATTTAAAAGGAGCCCAATGAAGAAAAGCTAAGATAGGAGAAATATGATCTCTCTTTTTAATTGTCATCAGAACTCTGGTTGCAGCATTTTGGACCAGCTGAAGGCTTTTAACTACAGTTTGTGGACTTCCTGATAGTAAAGAATTACAATAGTCCAGCCTTGAAGTGAAAAATGCATGGACTTGTTTCTCAGCATCACCACTGGACATGATATTTCTAATTTTTGCAATATTCCAGTGATAAAAGAAAGAAATTCTAGAAACCTCTTTGATATGGGATTTAAATGAAAGGTCCTAATCGAAAATAACACCAAGATTTTTTACTTTATTATCTGAGATTAATTTAATTCCATTCAAGTAAAGTGACTGACTAGTCAGTTTATTTTTCAGACTCTGGTCCATAGACAATGACTTCTGTTGTGCCAGCATTCAGGAGCAGAAAGTTAAGAGCCTTCAAGTTTTTTATTTCTTCCAGACCAGCCTGTAATGGGTTAGTTTCGTCAGGATTTATAGAAAGATATAGTAGAGTGTCATCAGCATAGCAGTGGAAATTAATCCCATGCTGTCTAGTAATTCTACCAACTGGGAGCAAATACTGTATATAGTAAAGAGAATTGGACCTAGCACTGATCCTTGTGGTACTCCACAGGTAACCCTGGAGCATGAGGAAGATGTATCATTGACATGAACAAATGGAAATCTGTCAGATAAATAAGATCTATACCAGCTTAGTGGTGTTCCATTAATTCCTATAAAATGTTCAAGCCTTTCCAAAAGATTATTATGATCAACTGTATCAAATGCAGCACCGAGATCTAACAGAACAAGTAAAGATACAAGTCCATCATCTGAAGCAATGAGAATATCAGATGCAACCTCTCCTCTTGCAGATAAACCAATAATAATTGGAGGATCTTATTTTTAATAGAATCAATCTATTAAAGTGTCAGCAGTCCTGTTCTTTTATCCTCTCCTTGATGTTGATGAGGAACAGGTGAGCTGCCAGACGCCAGTCCATCCATAGCCTCTAGCTCCATCTAGTGTTCATAACTAAATAAAAAAAGAAAAAGAAAACAAAAACCCAAACACAAACCCCAGGGACCTGACATATACAGCTTCGATTAGGATAACATGTATAAAAAGGATGATGTGATCAAAATACTAATTTGCCAAACAATTCTGCACACACTGTATGTCTCTACCCCCCTTTACTCACTTCTGAAAATAATGCTAGGTAAAATAGTTAAAAGACATTGGAGACTTTCTTTTTTCAAAGTCAGAGGAGTAGTGGAGGAGATGTGGAGCTTACTGATCTAACTGATGAACAACAGGAGTGAACTGTCACTGAGGACAGCTCCTAAACATGGGCTCAAAACAAATACTTCAAATCAGTAAGGACAATTTGCCGATGATAGTGCCATTGGGAAAGTGCTTCAACAGTCATTATAAAAGGTGATATTTGAATGCTGCTAGCAGTAACAAAGGAGCTGGGAAGAGGAAACAACAGAGGAGGGAACTTGAGTCACATGACTTGGACTCAAGTCAGACTTAAGTCATTAATTTTCTGACTTTAGACTTAACTTGTAAAATGTTCATAGACCTGTGACTTGACTTCGACTTTTACTCCAATGACTTGGGACCTGAAATAAACTTGAGGGTGTTTACTTGAAAAGCCATATTATTTTAAGTTTAATAACACCTACGATATAAAATACCGTCTCTATGTCTTTCCTCCTCATGTGCACTATTTGTCATTTTAACAAATGCTGAGTCGCACTGTTTTTGTCGCTTTGGTAATAATAATAAAGAAACATGAGTAGTGACTTGAGGACAATGACTTGAGACTTGCTTGATACTTGTAAAAGAAGGACCTGGTCCCAACTATGGGAAGCAATATGCTGCCAATTGCCAATTCATCCAGTATAGGGACTTCCTGACGTTTCTCAATCCAATGAGGAGCTATGTATATGGTTTCCCACAATACTTTGGGTGACAAGACTTATAGGCACAACCCATCTCATTACATTATTTCTTTATGTGTACCCTGTGAGATATCTGCAATTTTACACACATTCGTGTATTTTGCGTTTTCTATTAGAGAATTTCAACCAAGTGTTTCATTTTTGTAAGCTTTGTCTTTTGTAGTTCTTTTATGGAAGACTGTTGTCCTAATTTGACCAGTGGCGTTCATCTGCATGTCCTTCCCATTATGACATCCTTAACTCGTAGGTTCTACTGAAGCAAGCGGCTTGGAGTGTCCATGGAGCGTACGCACTGGGGTTTCTGCCAAGCAAACCATTCCACTCGGTGTGATGCAGAGTGGAACCCCTTGGAGCAGTTGGTCTCAGATTACACGAGGATTTTCATTATCCGAGAGTAGTATACATGTAGGCTTTAAATACAGCAATGAAGTGGTTATTTTATATGACGAAAGTATACTGTAGTTACTCACCTAGTTTTGATGTTTCAGCGTAAGTATAATCCACAGTCTGCACATGCAATGTTTTTTTTTGTTTGTTTTTTGAGTTTTTACAGCACTAGTGGTTTGTTTTGACAGTAGGCTGACAGGAAAGGGGGTATGAGAGAGTGGGAGAGACATGCAGGAAAGGACCACAAGCCGGATTCGAACCTGGGTTGCCCGCTTCAAGGACTAAAGCCTCCATACATGGGTCATGAGCGCTAACCACTGCATCACCTGCACATGCTACATTTCACTCACACTCAACCGAATCCACCTTGATTTTTAGCATCTGACTTCTTGCCTGAATGCCCTACTCCAGAATGACGTAAAGTTGAAGTGTCAAGTGCGAAAAATAGACCAGCCACGGAAATTAGAGAAGTATCTAGCACCCGATTCTTCAGGGACACATTTTGGAAACTTCAGGGACATGCCCTTGCGTGCAAGGTTAAACCACTCTAACTGACAAGAGTGGCTGTGGTCAACAGTGGCAGCGTGGCACGTACACATATTGCAGATGCGACCCTGTGCTTACGCATTCAGCGTAACTTTGGGTTTAAGCTCAAGGCTCTCCAGATTCAACACAGCAATCAAGCAGCATATATTAGCTCGCTCCACCATTTACATTTTAGATGGCAGTACGTAAACGTATAGAATATATATTTGAATAAATACCATATTCACTGGTGAAAATTAAACATCTATTACGTTTTTATGTTCTAGGTTTGCCAATCACTGAAAACTTTGAGCCAGTATTTAACATAGCTCACATGGAGCATGAGGAGATAATGAGCCAGTTTAAATGCCTTGGACTTTAAGTAATCAGTTTGTTGCTTTCTTATTTGTATTTTATTTATTTTAACTAATTTTAATTCACCTGACTATTTTTAAACTGCTTATTTCAAGGTTTGCTGGCTGATTACTGAATTAAAATTCATCTTAAGCAATTTAGGTTAATTGTTATTTTATGTTAAACATTATTTTGAGATTGTGCCTTTTTTAGAACAAATAGTTGGTGTTCAAGTTTTGTCAATGATATATTCAATAAAGATTTATTGAATACTTATGTTTTCATATGTCCTTCTTTTAGCATTCTTTAACAAAAACCCAGTTTTTTTGGGAAACCCTATAACATTTGGTGCAAGCCATTGCCACAAGTGTGGATTAGAGAAGAAACATCATTATAAGGACCGAAGAGTAAACATAACAGGTCAGAGATAAAGTTTTGGAGCAGTCAAAGAAGATGATTGAGAATTTTAGGAACTTACCAAAGATAAGATTTTCCATTATGGGTGAAGCAGTAGAGGTAGTGTAAGAGTAGAAATGCTTTGGTCTTAACCTCACCCACAGACTGCACTAAAAATGCACCAAGAAGAAAGAATAGAGCATACTAAAATAATGGAGAATGTTTAGGGCCTTTGTTGTTTACAACAAGATGTTGTATGTCTTCTGATACAAGTCTATTGTGGAAAGAGTATAATCTTCTGTCATCATTCCTTGGTACCAATATCTGAGCAAATGACTTGAAAAACCTTTCAGATTTGATTATGTAAGACTGTCTTGATTCTAGAGTTTGTTCTGGAACCTAGT
>JAUZNJ010028520.1:0-16034 GCA_034780135.1 Jordanella pulchra | reverse complement strand
GTGAGTTTTTGTTTGGTTTCATAGTCTTCAGCTTATCCTGAACCAGATCGTCGGGGTAGCAGCCTCAGCAAAGACTCCCAGACTTCACTTTCCCCAGACAGCTCCTAAGGGGTATGCCTGAGGTGTTGAAGACATGCTCCCTCCAGTTTGTCATGGACCATCCCCCTGGACTCATCTAACCTTTGGTTACATGTCTTGGCATCTATCTATCTATCTACATCTATCTGTGGCCATAGGGTCTGTGGTGCCTGTTTTGGCAGAAACACCAGGATAACGGGGCTCCTGAAGCAGCAAACAGTTACCCTGAAGCAAAAACTTGGTCCTGGGAGGAATTTGGAGGGACCATGGAGAAAGACCATTGGTCAGCCTCAAAGAGATTCTGGCAAACTTTTAGTGCCTGCAGAGGGAGAAGCAGTGCTTTGCTAACATTGCTTAGGGTAGAACTAGGGAATTTGCTAACCTTTATTGAGGACATTAAAGGATGGTGGAATAAATACTTGGGGATATCCTCAATTACCATGTACTCTCTGAAGGAATCATGTAATTTGTGAACCTGTGAACATCCCCTCGTTGTGTCCTGTAGGGAAAGCTCCAGGAGTATTGAGTCAGCACCCCTTTACAAAGGGCCCTCCAGTCTCTGTACAAGCTGAGCAAGAGTTTGGTTCACATTGTCAACATTAAGTTGGACCTGTTTCCAGTGCATGTTTATTCTGGCAGTTACCCCCTTTACCATTTCTGTTCATGACTTAATGAACAGGGTTTAAAGGCACAGCAAAGGGCTGGAGGAGGTCTGGCTTGGGGACCAACAAACTTCGTCTCTACTTTTTGTTGATGATGTAGTTCCTCTGGCTCCCTCCGTCAAGAGCTTTGCAGCCTAGTGTGAGGTGACCAGGAGGAAGATAAGCTCCTCTAAGTCCAAGGCCATCGTTCCCAACTGTAAAAAGGTGGCTTGCTCTCTTCAGGTCGGAGGAAAGTTCATGCCTTAAAAGGGGGAGAGGTATTTTGAAGCCCTGCTCATGAATACGGGAAAAATGTAGCGGGAGATCGACAGACAGATTGGTGGGGCTCCCGCCAAAATGCACCACAACGCTACACTGGTTTGCTGTGGTGAAGAGGGAGCTTAGCCGAAATGAAAAGCTTTCAATTTACTGGTCAGTCCACATTTCTACCCTCGCCTTTGGTCAATAGAAATTATTTAATAACCAAAAACACACAAAGAAATATTAAAACAAAACAAAACCTCTACGCAATAACCTAAACTAATTTTAATCAGATGAAATTGATTGTTATTGGCATACATTTTCACAATGGATTAATTACATTCATGGGAAAAAACACTTAGGTCATCTCTAATAGAACCTTTTAAAACTTATAAACCCAATTTTATTGGAACACATTTGAATGCATTTTTTTATTTGCAATCACAAGTTATCACAATTTTAAAAGCATGATAATAGAAATGAAATTCAAGATACTTGTCTGTCATTTCGGTTTTTGGGTTTCAGTGTCTAGCTAATCTCACTTCAGTGAGCATTAACCATTGGATTGTGTTGTTAAATCTGTCATCTTTACTGCAAGCTGCGTTTAAATCCCCTGTGGTTGCCCCTTTAACATGTCATTAATCCCTGGTGGCCACCTCTTTGAATGATGGAGCTTGTGTGAGGGGATAACCAGGCCTCCTCAGACACGGATATAAAAAGGAGGAGGCAGTGCCGTGCTGAAATTTACTCCACAACCAGCAGGTTAATCCTGCCTCCACACTGAGAGAGTGTTAGGAGGCAGTATGTGTGGGGGTGAATCTGTGAAGATGTGTGCGCGTGTGTCTGTTCTTTTATTGGAGACAGTTAAAGATCGCTCTCTATCTCTCCAACGACTCAGGGGGGAACATCAGCATCTGGTGCTCAAAGTCATCCAGTACCCCCTGGAGGAACGTGCAAACTGCTGCCATTTCTTTATTACATTACAAATGGAAAGATGCAACAGCAGTAATGGTAAAAAATGGCACAGAGCAAAAAGATGACAGACAAACCAAGGCGCTGAAAAGGGAAAAGAATAGATGGACCTTGATGAGGAGCAATTACCAGGGAAGCAGTGACATCAAAAACATCTGAAAGATGAAATCCTGAGGGCCCAAACAATGAAAAGAGCTTATCAAAGGGGTATCAACCTGAAACGGGTGTAGTTATATTGGAGTATAGGTTTTTTGTACATGCTTAAAATGTTTACCTACAGTTAAACTAACTATAATGTAGTGAGTGTCATGCATAATGCTGTCTGTCAAGCTTTGACAATAACATCTGACATTGTCAGTTATTAATAAATAAATTAAATATTATGTCATGATATTTAATTATTTCAGATTTCAAACCACCATATGGAGCATAAATTTCAAAACAAAACAAATTGCAACAGCTTCCCCCTTTTAATTATCACACTTTGGTAAGTTGGGAATTAAATGTACATTAAGGAATATTCTTAGGAATGTCAGTGATTTCCTTCCACACAGGTTAAATGAAGAACAAACCAATGTCATGGAACAAATAAAAGTAATACTGCCCTTCAACCTCATACAAATTTACATACATTTGTTGATTACCTCACGTTATCGGTATCAGCATTTTAAGACAGCACGCCTTAAACTTGGACAAAATAAATTAAGAGGAGGTATCGGTTAAGTGCTCCCTTCAGTGTGCAAAACCTGTCTGCATGTTGGGGCTCCTTTGATGGCTAGACTCTCACATATTTGGTACATTGGTACAACACTTCTCCAACATTTGTAGATTCTGGGATTACTGGCTAGTAAGGCTGCAACAAACGATTATTTTGATAATCGTGGGATTTCCACACGATTAATCGGATTAAACGGGAAATTTTAAATAAATGTGTTAGGGAAGCAACTTTTTTGTCTTTCCATCACTTTATTTAACAATTGAACATCACTTAAAAATTGAAACAGTTGCAAATCAACGTCACTACAAAAGTTGCATGGCTGGTCAAATATAAAATAATAATAAATAAATGAAACATTTTATAATGAAAAATAAAAATAATTATTTCAAATGGCTTTGCTTTATCAAAGTGCTAACAGGTCCATTTTAAAAAATACAAAAACACACCTCGGGCGCTAATGATCGCATGAACTACTCGCACATTTACTACCGTCATAAAACACGTGGCAACTAGTTTAGCAGAAAGAGCTCAAATAACAACATAATCCGTCCCATTGGTTTTTTTATTCAACTAGATAGGATCTGTCGATCAATCCTGTAAATATAGCTAATGTATGTTGCTTACTTTTCATTTGACTTGCCATACATGACGGGCTGAATGGAGAGTATGAAAGCACCAAACTCTATAGACTTACACTGAGACATTACGACTCGTTATTTAAAAAAAAAAAAAAGTAAAACATGTTTTTCAACTTACCCAGACACCGAGCTCTCCTTTTCCTCGATGACCCCGACATGCTTATGATGCTGCATGATTACAGTTGTACTCCCATGACATAATAGATTCCCCTATGTTAAAAAAGCTGCAGTTAACAAATGTATTTTGCCTTTTCAAAGTGTCTGCCACACTTTTGAAGTCTTCCCTTTTTTGTGTTTGTGTGGTTCTTCTATATTCCGAAAGGTATTCTGATTCAGATTGCTCTGCAACTCGTGCGAAATTCAGCTTCTGGCATCATAATCACTCGACACAACGAAACGAATATTATCAAATTTATCAACTTGTTGTTGCAGCCCTACTAGCTAGCACATCACAAAAAGTTGCTTGAAAATTGAAGAATTCAGATAACATTTAGTGTAATCTAGTAGAAATCTTTACATACTTACTCCATCAATTTAAAACTTCTCCATTAAAGCTTTATGGGGTTGTACCTATCATGTGCTATGGCAGAAAATGAACAAAATGGACCCATCCTCAAGCATTATTTCAGACTCCAACTCAAGACTTAGGGGGGAAGAAGCAAATTTTCCTGAAATATTTTAACCCTGACAATTTTACTCTTTAGTTTTGCTTGTGTAGGATTGAGATCAGCAGTTGTGATGGCCACAAACATTTACCTTGTTGTAGTTATAGTAAGCTGTATAGTAAACTGATTATTAGTAAGATCATTTGAGTCATTGTTCATCTGGAAGACCAAACTTCATCTTGCTGTCTGATACCTTAAGATGCTGCATTAATATTTCCACACCGCTGTTTATTTCTAGCTTTATAAATGAACTGTTAAGTTTAAAATTCTGTCAGATGGAGAAAGAAGTAAAAAAAGTCACAAAAACTAAAACAACAATTGACGATTAATAATAGGTGTTCTATAGCCCATAAAAGTTATGCTTTGTCAGAAAGTGTTTACAAAAAGATTTTCTTGCCGCATTTGCCCCTGCCATTCTAGCTGAAATTACATATTTGGTATGAAAAACAGGATTTATAATGAATATTTTTTTTAAAACTATACTCAAAGAGACATTGTTAGTTTTTACAGAAAAGATATTTTCAGGAAAACTTTTTTAGTAAACCCTTTACAACTAAAACATCATTGCAGCGCCAATGCATCTATAAGCCTGTAACTGTATTTTCCTGAATTTACTTCGGTTAAGAAGTTCCTGTGCTGTTTGGCTGGTTCGATGTCAAGTGTGTCCACGTTAAGTGGGTCTGACCTAGCAAATAATTAAAACAATATATAACAGATGGATTTTATGGATACTCAGAGGTGACCATCGGCCTCAACTAAGACTCAGACAGCAATGTTAACTTCACGTAAGAAGAAAAAAGTAAAAGAAACTTGGGACGTACGAGCACCAGCCACAAGAATGAGAAGAAGAATGTTGCAGTTCTGTGCTTTTGCCATAGGTGACAGTATCATTAGAAAACTCCATGATGCCTCTTTAAGAAGTTCCCATATGGACTGATTTTACAGAGATTATGTAACATTAATGCTGAAGCGCATTTTGCACATGTACACCATTATATTCTGAGAGAGTTAAAACAAAAACAGAAGGACAATGACAATTTTCACATTTCTTTTCTCCTGTCTTGGTTTCTATTAACTCTCAAATATAAGTGAAATAAGGAATGACTAAAAACAACTTTTGAATTTTCATATCATCATCCTGCAGAGACGCATCTCTTCCTCGCTTCCTGCTTACTTACATTTTTCTAAATTTTACCTTCATATCTTTTGGCCAAAGCAACAAAAAGTTGGACAAAAAAAATTTTGCTGGACTATTTTTTAAACATTTTCATGTTATTTTGGTCACACCCCAGAGAAGGACAAGTTCACATGCCTCCCTTCATCATGCAGGAGTGAAACTCTTAATTAATGTATTTATAGATTAAGGTTGTGGTTCATCTGGTTTTGTTTGTGTTACTACCTGCTTCTATCATGCTTTTATCTTCATTCAGTTTTTTTTTTATTCTTCTATTTTATCATTTAATTAATGTAAAGAATTTGATTTGTCCTTGTACTGAGTTGTGCTATGTAAATAAACTTTCCTAGCCTTGCTACTTGTAAAACATTGATATTGAAATATTTTACTGCAATGACAGAAAAGCAAAATATCTTGGGAAGAGCCTGAATCTTAGAAACTGTTTAGCTAAAAAACTACTCCAAATTAGACATAAATAAAGATTAAATTAAGCAACATGAATAAACATTGAATATAAGAATTTACATAATCCTGACATCATGATTATGGTTGTCTTTGTTATGAATTGAACTTTTATCCTTAAGACTACATGCAAAGGAGATAAGGGTTATTATTGTGCTGTTCAGAAGTATCACATTCAAAAGAGTGCGGAGTGGAGGATAACTTTTCTCTCAGAAATAAAAGTCCTCGCTTTTGTCTGCCGCGAGCCTCAGACAGGCAGATGGACTTTTAACATTCTGTCTCCTCTTCAGTCTAAAAGACTAATCAGGCACTCGGCAGGGCTCTGGATGCTAACCAGGACTAATTCTGCCTCCTGCTGGCTGGTGACACACACTGGGACAGCCATGATTGGCTGTTACACACCAGGGGGTACACCTCTGATTGTCTGCTTAGCATATTTTCTTCCCTTATTCTCTCTCTATTCTGGTGGCACATACATGCACTTATCCTCATTGCACATTGTGGCACAAGAGGAAGCAGGCAAGTTATATGTGGTGCACTTGTATGGACACTACAATGCATGCTGTGAGAATGAGTGGAAAAACAAACCCCCCCTTTATTTTATTTATTTCTTTTATTGTTGCTCCTCTATTTTTTGTTTGTTTTTTTATTTTTTCTCTCCCTCTTCCACAGCAGCATAGATCAGACAAAATGTCACCTCTACAAACTGCCACTAGCTAATTAGCTGTTAGCCATGTTTGTGTTCTTGACTGATGACAGGATCATTTACTTTGGTCTCCAGCTGGCTCTGTTTGTCGGAGCCATCTCATTAACATGGCAAATTAGTCCTGCTCAGTCAGGGAGCCTTGCCTACACCCAATGAGAGGGGACTGGAATGCAAATCGATCAGGAGGGCGGGGAAATGGAAACCACAAAGTGACGTCTGAGGAGAAGAAAGAGAGATGAGGAAACTGGGAAAAAAAAACAAGTTGACTTGTTTACTGAAATCACTGAAAAGAAAGGAACGTTAGAGGTATTTTGAAGAGGATGATGTGTTGTACTAAATGTGATGTGGTAAGTGCAGGAAAATCAAGTGTAAGTGGTTGAATCTTTGCTTTGAATTTAGGGTTTTGATTCCTCTAAAAGCTCAGCTTCATTTCCTATTTTAAAATCAGCATTAATCAACAAGAGCTTTTAATCAAATCAATGGAAGGTCAACCAGACTCTGTACATCTCTAAATAGGACAAAAAAATAAAAAAAATAAAAAATATAAAAAACTGAGCCATAATTAGACATCGCTTGACATGACAACAAAAAATCCACCTATTTGTCACTTTTCAAAGGGAACTGTTCATACAATTAAAGTATGAAAGCATGTGCATCTCCATAAATTATATGAATGTATGGAAAAAACTTAGTGTTGAATTTAAGAAATGTCCAACCATTAGGCTGTTTAGAAAAAAGGCTGTTTAGAAAAACGTGCATTTCTCCTTTGTATAAGCTTTACATGCACAAGTGCACTTTCACAAACAACTACAGGTACTTGGTTCCAGGCACATAGAGATTTTCTTCCATACAGAAAGCCCGTATTGTTATCCTCAGTCAACACAGAGAACATATCAGATTAAATAATGCTACTTACACTTCAGCGATAGTATCTAGGTGTTACTTTGTTGTATGTGTTGTACCATGTCAGTGGTTGTGCTGTTCTTTTAGCATCTTTTTGCAGGTGGTGAAACAGACTGAAGTTGTTTTTATCATTGTCTCCTTTTTATCTCCTGTTTCTTTCATCTTTTCTCCTTTTTTTCAGTTCTATCTTTCCTGTTCTACTTACATTGTGTCCATATAATCTTTAAAACTCCCTGTATAATTATAAGAAAGCAATTTATATGCATAAAACAAGCGGAACACTATGGCGAAAGCCCTACTGCTCCACTTGTGAAAGCAAAATCTGTTGGGCTCTATTTGGCATCAAGACAATTATTCTTATTGCCACATCACCAGATAGGACACCATAAAAAAAAAGGCTCAAAATTGTTTTATTAAAAAGATATGGCATGGAAAAAGAGGGTGATGGGTACATGGGTAATCTATGGACAGTAGATTGGTGTAAAGATATTTTTGCAACTGTTATATGGACTATGGGTTATAATTGTAGGAATAAAGATTTGTGTAGCTATGTATGAATGTGTAAATGTATATATGTTCATAAACAGATTTGTATGCTCACATAATGGACTTTTGGTGTATGGGCTCATAAGTTAACTGCAATTTCCCAGCTTGGGATAAATAAAGTACATCTATCTAAGTTATATTGGAATTTTTGACATTAAAGACTGTAAGAGGTAAATGAATATGATTAAGAAAGTTTCATTTTTTTATACCCCTGTTCATACATAAGTATTAAATAATACGTATAACATCTTTATATATTTTATTGATTGTACATGATCTTTGCATGTGTTGAATTTGTTGTGTTTCTACTCCATTGTCTGCAATGTTCATTAAAATATATATATATTCATTCATTCATAAAAAATCTCTAAGTTCATACTCTGCAATCAGTTTTCTTTTCCAGTTATACACGAAGTTACTTCCTGAATAAAAATGCTACAATGCTTTGCAACACAAAGAACAACACTACTGTTTTGGGTTCCGCCACTACAGCCAGATCAGCCGCTGTAACCAGATAAACACGTAGCAGGAAATCCAGTAGTGTCTGGGCAACCTAACGCAGCTGTAACTTGGCTATTCCCAGTGCTATTGAAAAGCTTCCTACTTTAGTCTTTTTTAACATAAATGAACCCTGAGAGACTTTTTGTAGAGATGCTGGAACACAGTTCTGTGTTTATTTTATCTTTTGTATTTTTGCTGGTAAAGTTCCTTCAAACTGGAAAAAAAGGTCACACAGGAAGTTTTGGAATAAGCTGAAACCTAAGTTCCATGGATCTTTTACCTAAACCTAATTTAATACCTCTGGTTTATCATCTCCATCGATGATTGGCCCTAATCCCAACATTGGTGGATGAGAAACCTAAACCTAAGATCAGTGGATTTAAAATGACTTCATTTAATTCCTGCTGGGACCAACTTCAAAATGGAGACTGACTTTAGGTGTGTTCTTCCGGTTACAGATTGTAACAATGTCAGTGCCTTGCACCTGCAGGATGGCATTTTTAGGTGCTACTGCGTAGTTAAGCTTAGCTACCCTAACAGTCAAACCTGCATGTCTGCTGAACTTTGCTCATATGAAAAACATATTTAAAAGAACACTTATAATCCTGATAGACTAACTGCATAAATGAAGTTTTGAGTTGTACTTTCTCACTTAATAATATCTTTAAACTACTTTTTCTAACAAATACCTGATAGCTTTCTGCCACACAGATTTAAAAGTAGGCTATTTCTTGATAAACCAACTACACAGATTAAGTTTAGAGCTTTACCTTATCACATAAAAACATGGAAAAAACTTTTTGTATTAAAAGAATGGCTTCAACTCAGATTTAAAAGTTGGGTATTTATTGAAAAACTTACTACATAGTTAAAATCTGAGGTGTACTTTCTGGCTCAAAAAACATCCTAAAACCTATTTTGTGAAAAACTAAGGGTATAAAAACAACATTTGTTCACTCACTTTCATTTGTTTCTGCATTCACTTGTGTAACAAAGCAATGTAGTTTTACACAACTCCAGCCCTGAACAAGCCATGGGGGAAAAAAGTACAATGACTTTAGTATTACTACAGCCCTGGAAAGGTAAAGGCCCAGGAAAGTGAAAATTAGCCAAGTAAATGTATATGGAGACGCTATCCATGCTTTCAAAAGAATAGATATTAAAGAATATTGAGACATAAGAACAGCCTGGTCAAGTTGACAACAATTTAACTGAGTGCATGTAGGTTTTCTTGTCAAGTTGGACAGTGCTGAGCTATTTTGCAAAGAAAATTGGGGAAAAAATCAGTTTCCAGAAGTGCAAAAGTGGTAAAGACATTTTTCAAAAGACCATTCGGTAAGGAAACTGAATTTATATTGCCCCTTTACAGTTGAAAAATCACAGGGTACCATACAATAATGCAATTAGAATTTAAAGCATCAAACAGCATTGGATGGCTCTTGCAGCTCTGTTGAAACAGAAGAATCTGTGCATTGCTTCCTTCCTGCCTCTGCCATGTCCTTCTCTTGACTCTGCATCTTGCCACTAGGTGGTATCATGAGAGGGTAGCAATCTGACCTGTAATCAGACCACACTCAACTCCAAAAAATAAGGATTTAAACTTTGGCCCAAATAGGACCTTCCCAATGAAACATATTGCCACTTCCTTTACTTAGTGGGGAGGGTTCAAGTGATGTCATCAAATGAACATGCCAATGCATTGACCAGTGGCCAAAAATTTTGATGCAGGCGTGAAGCGGCATCAGGGAGATATATTCATTTGTAAAATTCAAGAGGCGTAATTGAGTCAAAGTCCAAGGTAATGCAATTTAAGTCTTTGTAGATTGGCACAGATCATTTATATACAATCACCGGACACTTTATTACAGTCGTAGCAATTTAAAAGTTCCCTCAGGGTCGAAAGCCAGCCTCTAGATAACAGACAAGTTCCAGCCACATTCTCTCCGAATTCCAGCTGCTGGAGTGCCCCCCTATTTCTGCTGGGAATGTCAATAATTACTGTAACTCCATCCATAGATATTGCAGCTGGTTTACACTGGCAGTATAGGGTTTTGGCCTCACTGACAATGTCATCACAGGGAATTATATTACCCCACGGACCTGTTGGTTACCAGTGAAGGACCTGTATAGGACCAGTCAAGGACCCATCATAGAAACAGGGGAACCTTTAAACCACTCCTACTGTAGGTTGACCTGTACAACTGCTCATCAATGCAAATTTCATATCAATTTCATGCCAATATCATGGCAGCGACTTAATGCATTTCGGCAAGTAAACATGGTAAAGATGATCCGCTGTAGTTTAAACCAAGCATCAGAGTTGGAAAAAAAGTGATTTAAGAGACTTTGAACGTGGCACGGTTGTTGGTGCCTCACGGGGAGGTCTGAGTATTTCAGAAACTTTGGATCTACTGGGATGGTTTGAAAAAGAGGAACTAGTGAGTGGCAGTTCTGTTGGTGCAACTGCTTTGTTGATGCCAGAGGTCAGAGGAAAAAGGCCAGACTGGTTCAAACTGATAGAAAGGCAACAGTACAAGCAAGGTATGAAGAAAAATGTCTCTTAAAGCAGTGGTGGATAATCCAGATCCAGAAAGTAAAAAGCCAGTACAGAGATCACTTCAAACCATTGGTATTTCCAGTTCCACAACACAGACTGGGAACTAATCACCTCAATAAGTGATCAGGAGGAAGGAAAATTCTGCAGGGCTTTCACTTTCTGGACCTGGATCACCCACCTCTGTCTGAAAGCACAACACATTGAACCTTGAGGTGGATGGGCTACAGCAGCAGAACACCACACCCATAGCTACTGCTGTCAGCTAAAAAACAGGAAACTAAGGCTGCATGTAAACATTGCATTGTAAGAATACAAGAAACACAAGGGATAAAACCGTGAAAGAAAAGATTAAAAACAGCACGTATGAGACGTCATAAGACATAAAAATAGTTGAAATACTTCCTGCTGTACTTGGAGAAAAAGATGTAGGCTATTAGCAAAATACTGACTTTGGGGGTATAAGTAAAAATGCATGACACAGTATTCAAATCTTTATCTGTAAAAAAAATTATTATTTGAAAAACATGCGTATTTTCTTTTTTATGTCACAATAGCGTCTAACTATATAACATATATTCACAAACACATTAAAATGTGTGCCCGTAACATTGCGAGATGTGACAATTTAAGGGTAACACGATGTTACCGCCTCCTACTGTATATTATTTGAACAAATCTCACACCTGTGCCTTTTGTCCAGCACAGAGCAGTAAAGGACTGAGCCATGGGAGTTTACATTTATGCTGTCTGAGGTGTATGAGGTCTCTGTCTCTCCCTGTCTTTTCTCTGAGTGTTTTACTCCTTCAAGTCAATCTCTAACCTGCTGCTGTCTCTAGTTTCATTTGTCGACAGGCCTGGCAGCAAGGAGGGAGGTAGGCAGGGAGGAGGGAGCAGTAATGTAAGAAAATTGAAGGATTAGACGGCGAGCCCTCTTCCTGTCTGGTACAACCCACCCACCCCCTCAGCACCACCACAGTCAGTACCACCTCCTCCACCTCCTTACCGTGCCTCCATCCAACCCTCAGACTATAATAACATAGGCTGCCAGACTGACAAGCAGCTCCCTTCTTCTCTCGCCTTTATCCCTAACAGATCTGTCATACCTCTTCATTCTCCCAGACTTCATTTTCTGCTCTTCTTTTCTCAGGTCTGAAACCAGGACTTCCCTCTTAAATAAATCTTTTTTTCTTAAATGCAGGATTAGAGTATTTTTGGGTCTCCATCCACCTTACTCTTTCACATGCTTTGTTCTCTTCTATCATCAATAATCCTTCTTTAAATGCTTGCAAGATATACAGGGAGGAGTCTATTTGTTAGCGAACCTGGCAAAGATATGCAAGAATGCTTATTATAAATCAATTATTAGCTTTCATTCAGAATATTTAGAAAAATCCCTAACTCCAGCCTTTTATTAATTATTTTTCTTTTATACCTTTCTGAGAATATTGACTTTATAATCTGTTACTTTCTTTTTTAGTTGGTTAACAATACAAACACAGAAACCTTTTTTCTTCAGCAACTACATTCCTATCTTTCTATTTTTATTTTGTACTTTGTATGTTTTGCAGTTTTCAAATTGGTAGGAACACTTAACCCAAAGCGGAAGTGCGTCACCATGATAAATGTTATCCGAAAAGTACCGGCACTAAGTAAGGAGCTAGGAAGAGGAAGTAGAATGCTTCCTATCAATAGGGAACTCCCAACATTTCTATTTGCCAGATTTTTTATGGTGAAAAACAATCCTAAAATGTGTTCAACTCAATCCAGAAATGGTTTATCAAGTAAAAATCCGTTTTCATCGCATATGCATCTAAGTCTTGAGGTGTTAAGCACCTAAAAAAAAAATACATTGGCAAGCTAAAGACAAGAACCCATAATAAAAAATAAAAGTTCTATAGTAGGATTATTCTGCTGCAATAAAAAAATTTATGTATTTGAAGCCTTTTTTATACATCTCTACCATGGGTGGCAACGCATTTTTCTGTCTTCATTCAGTTGCGAGATTTTCACTGGTGAGTAGAAGGTAGGGAGGGAGTGACGGCTGTAGTCGGGGGGCTGAGCTATGAGAGAGAGTTTCAGAGTGCATGTGCAGGGGTCTGAAAGGGCCTAAATGGATCTGCGATTGGACTCTCCAAGCTCGTCATCAGCCCAGATTGGAGGCCATTAGGGCCTATTTAAAAGAATTACTTCCAGGATGCAATCAAAAACCCTGATAGGTAATCAATGGCAACTAGATCAGGGCACAAAGGCAGTCCATGTGTCTCAATCAGCCACCATTCAGCGGGACAGGGAGATCAGTCCCCCAGCCGTGTACTGCATTCGGCTGTAATGCATGCATGTGCAATGGAGTTGCATGTAATATACAGTTAGGAGTAGCTGAAAAACACTAATGTCCTCGTGCACATCTAAGCACAAAGCTGAGCAAGAGCATAGACATACTACCAACAGGAAGGTTGTAAGTTGATCTACAGATGTTTTCGTGCTCTACTGAGAGACAGTGATTTATCAGTAGGCACGTCATGTCTGTAACACCACCCTCTGAGCTTTAAAAGAAGAATTACAGGACATAAAGGAGAGAGGGATAAAGAGGGTGAGGGAGAAAGTGGTTGCAGAGGGATGAGTGAGGAGGAGGGAGAAGTAATGGGGGAATAAGTAAGAGCGAAGGAGGGGAGAAGGTTGTGGACAGACAGCTTGATTTATTAGACCTTCTAGTTAACAGGCCTTCTACACGGACACATATAACACACACACACACACACACACACAAACTGGCACACACAGTATCCCGAGAGAGTGATGAGATGGGAGAGGTCGGTAATGCTGCTCAATGATGCGTGTGCCGTTTAGTTCAGAATGAGCGCGCCCGTCTCTCCAACCATGCAGGCTCGCAATATGCCCCAGCAGGCGGAAAAAAAGGGAGATAGAGGGTAGGAAAAAAAGAAAAACAGAGAGAAAAAGCACCAAGGCCACAAATTGGGTCAATATGCCTGCTTCATAAACAGAGCAGAACCTCCTCAGAGCAAGCCGGCATGCTGAGCACAGTGAAATTAGCACCTGAATCCAAAAAACATGGAGGGACCTTTGGGTGCATGCAAACAAGCAAACAAACAGGTACAAACAGAGACAGATGCTGGAGAATGTGCAATAACTCGATTTATTAGGTTATATACACCGGTGCATATAAATGGGGAGACACATATACCAATAGGAACAATAATAGTTCTGACATGATAAAATACCATCAAGAAGGGGATATGAAACACAGCGCGCTACCTTGCAATAAGATTACAGCCTATCAGTCCTCAGTAGATTTGCCAGCGGGAGTCCCCAAAATAATAAAATCAGATTAAAGGACAATCATATTTATTTCTAGTATATACAATATATCAAGGTTACTCAGTAAGTCTTATTATGATAGGCTGCACACAGGCAAGCCTCTGTGTACTCTCCTCCCTCTAAGTTGACATTAGGCTCTGTTTAATGAGCTTCAGGTGTCAAGAAGTCGAGAATGTAACAGGATGTGTTGGCAAGGCTTATTGATTTATTGTTTTTCAAAGAAGTTTTTCTACTTTTGTTATTGCCTTGCTGTCACCGGTAATGTCATTTCGAAATCATTTCAGGTGAATAAAAGTTGAGGGACGGTGCGTAAACGTGTCTACAGCTTGAAAGAAAAAAATATTGGAAAATAAGAAGACGGGGGAGAAGTTAATGACTTTAGACACAGAAGTCACTGGTGTGTGAAGATATGGAAATGTTTTATGTTGTGATAAAAATTGGTTTTTACCTCTTTCACTGCTACCAATCCTACTAATATGAATTCACACATGTATGAAGAATAACAAATCATAACCGGGCTACAGAAAAAGAACCTCTATTTCAGTAGTGTCATAAAGAATTAAGCCAATTGTATTTGCCTCCTTTAAGATTTCCACTACATTTAGTTTATTTTTACTATCCCAATTTATTGTTTTAGATCATCAGATACAACATTATATCAGGCAAAGAATCCAAATGATAAAATAATCTGGCTGAATATGAAAAAAAGTAATTTGCCTCTTTGCTCCATTATGGAATCGACTGTGACATTCCGATTTTTGGGTTAAAGTTAATATTAACACCAAGACAATAGAATCAAACAACAACTTAAATAGAATCTGTCTGAAAACATAAAGTGGATTTAAAAAATTGTGTGTTGAGCTTTTATCTCAATAAAGAACAAATAACTAAGCTAATTAAGAGTCAATTTTAAAGGCTTTGGCATCCTGTAAACTAATACATAACTCAAATATAGAAAACAAGGCACACTGCTAATTTTTTTCCAGGTTTGGTTAGTGGACAAAAATGACTCCAAGAGTAAACAGACATAAAAACAGGACATACAGAGAAACCAAGAACAGTATCTTAAGATACTTTACTACTTATACTTTACTAGCCTGCTTTAGTACAGCTGATTCTGATGATGCAGTTCAGCAAAAAACTGTTGATCAGCTATCAGTGGAAATCATCTGTGCTGAAGAAGGAAAACCTCTAAAACCTGCAGGAAAGCGGCCCTCGAGGACAGACTTTGTGCATGCCTGTAAGACCTCATCTGCTTTGATTCAGGTCAGGATCAGTTTCCATGCTTATGATTGAACAATAAGAAACTTGCCAAAAAGAACATGGGAGAGCCACTACTAAAAAGCACAAAAAACAAACAAACACAAAGACAATTGCAAAAAAAAAAAATGCTTGAGGAAATGTTATGGGGACCTATCATACAACAGTTGGTGAGACTGGTGAAAAGTATGTGTTGTGTTACGTTTGGCTCAAAAGGTATCATACAATTTCAGAAAAAGTTTATCATATCCACTGTTATGGTGATGGTCTGGGGCTACTTTGGTGCTTTATTATTATTACATGTTATTCAATTTACTTAAATATCATGACAAGCACTCAGTCTTTGAATTTAAGCTCATGCACACTAAACCACACTAAATATCATATGGTCATGAATTATTTTGAGCATCTGGGGCTAAACCATCTAAAAAGCATCATAAGCCCTCTATTCAACCCCCCTGAAATTTGCCTACCAAGCAAAAAGTTAAGCAGATGATGCAGTCAAACTGGGCCTACACTTTATCCAGTCCCTCCTCAACAACTCATCGACTCCATGCCACGCCGCATTAACGCAGTAATTGAGGCAAAAGGAGCTCCAACCAAGTATTGAGTATTG
>JAUZNJ010028519.1:0-16035 GCA_034780135.1 Jordanella pulchra | reverse complement strand
TGCCGTAAAAACCCCAAAAAAAAAAAAAAAAAAAAAAAAAGTCATTGTTGTTAGACAGCCACTGTATTTAGTCGTGTCAATCTGAAGTAGGCCTAAAACCAGATTAGGATATTTATCACCCATGAAAAACCGGCTTATGCTACTTTTTCTCTGGCATATGCCACTTCTCAATTGGCATATGTTGTTTTTCAAAAGCGGCATGCCAGATACCACTTTTGAAATTCTTTGTCACTTGCTTGTTTCTGATGAAAGGTAGGAAGTTACAACGGGTATGGCTATGGTACTGATGCAGTGCAGACTTTCCTCAAATAGTCACTCACACTGGCGCTGCGGCCAGCCTGGCCCAGCTATGGCTCAGGCTAAGGAAATGCTGCTTGCAAGAACTGAAGTTCACATGGACATAAATGTGCTTTTTGTCCCCTTATTGCCCCTCTATTTGCTTGAGTTTCTGATTTGCCATTTTGTTTACACAAGTCAAGTTTATAAGTTTGTGGGTTGAATTTTCTTATGAGATTCAGTAAAACCATTTCTTGTCCGGCTGCTGTTTTTTTTCTGTTTGACTTTTGAAATTAGGAGCATGATTCAGGGGCTGCTGTGGCATCCGTCCATCTTCCTTCCTTTAGAATTCTTCTGTTGGGCACACCTAAACTTGCAGTGTAGGTGCTTGCACCACAGGTATACCAAAGTTAGAGTAAGCTGAGCGTTGGAATCACAAGAACAATGATGGCAGGTTGAAGACAAAAGAGTAAAGAAAATAATGAAAAAGTCTGTCCTATTTTTGTGATAAAGTTACTGAAGCCCTTGTAGGTGTTGAGGTATGAAGCTAGTGGGATTTTTAAGAACAGGGTTGATGTGGTCCCTGGAGCAGTTGTTGGTAAGTAGATGTCCAGCTGAGTTTTGAAAATACTGTCGTTTTTACAGATGCTTGTGGGGGACGTCCATGAAGGATGGTGTTGCAGAACTCGAGTCTTACAGTTTTGATAGCATGGATAAGAATTTGAAAATTTGAGCAAGGGAGAATGTGATGGGTAATGTTGCATAGGTGCCTCATTGCCCAAATTCAACTGAAAACATGGTAACATCTGTGGCAATTCAATGAAGCTTAGAAGTCACTCACAATTCATCAAGTCTGAAAATGAAGATCTAAAACTTTGCGTTTCCTCATCTTTGCAGAGTTTTTATATGAAAACTGAAAATGCTGTAGGTGTTGTTTTTAACACCTCTTTCAACCCCGCATTTCATAACTGGCCTCATTTTTGTGCTGAGACCTTTAGAGAGGCAGATGCTTAAATTTCAAAAGAGTATAAGGACCACTGTTTTTAAATGCCAAACACCTACATAATTTGGGACCTAAAATGTTGGATTATATCAATACCTGTGCAGGAAAAATGAAGTGGGAATTGCAGATGTAAAGAGAGTTCGTTTGCAGATAACTTTATACAAAATAGATATTTTTCAGAAGTCTCCTTCATTACCAGTGTCACTTAACTATAATACAATAATATACTTGTAAATAAATTAACTAAGCATTGAATATGTCAAGAATCGTATTGTTTGACTCAATTGTAAAAGGAAAAATACTATAAAACTTTAGCAGTTAGTCATTTTAAATCAGGAGAACATAAAGTACTTTGATTTGTTACTAGATTTTTGATGGTAAATATTTTTTTCTTATGGAGATTTTGGCAAGAGATAAACACCAGATGTTAGAAACAACCCAAGTATCCCTTTCATGTATAATGGGTTGCTGCAGACCTAAAATGCAGACAGGAATTTGTAAGCAGAGAATTAAAGGAAATAATGTTGACACAGGACAAATACTTATAACCATGCTTGATAGCAACAAGATTTGGCAGAGTAAACAACAAAGAAGCAAAGGGGAGCTACATCAGGCAAGGAGAAAAACAAAAAGGAAACCGGAAAAGATAAGAGAAAACCACACATCTTATAAACACCATAAACTGAGGAGAGAAGGCATGAGAACAGGTGAGAGTAATGCCCTCCAAATGGGAAACAGCTGAGGAGAATTAAAGCAAAAAGATGAGGAAGAGCAATAATATTCACACTGCAGACAAATGTGTTCCAAATCTGCTCTGGCCCATATGTGACACATATCCAACTTTTACAAGACAGTCTGAGTTGTAAAATTCTGATATCTTCATCTCCAACAAAAATCTGAATTGAGCAACTAAATAGGATGCATATTGGATCATTTTAAAAGCGTTGAATGACTCAGGTGTAGGATGGCCATAGAGAGCCTTGTGAGTATTCCAAAAATGCCTGGCGGTCAAACCACCCGATGGTTGTATTGGGTTTTTTTTTTTTCTACCCCATAAGACTGAGCCCAGTATATAACAAATAAGCCAAGGAAGCGCCAATGGCCACCCCCAATTTGAACAGGATGAGAGACACATTGAACTCACCAACTGTGCTGGTGTGTATCACCCCCAGCAGCTGCAGGTGCCTAAGGGCATAAAGGAGTGATAAAAACAACCCCTCCTAAAACGACAAAAGAATAAAAGAGACATGAGTCGGCTAAGTTGCCAAAGATCCTAAAAAGACTGAGGAAATAGTTGACTGGAGCAAAGAAAGTTTGTGTTAGATGCAACTAGTGTTCAATGAATCAATCTTTTATAGCAGAGCCAAAAACTGCTTGACTAAAGCCAGCCAGACAGGAAAAGCACTAGACAGAGCAACACTGCCTAAAAGGCCCTACAATCACATCCCAGACTTAGTACAGAACATTGAAATAAGTCCTATCAGTAAGTTGAAACCATACATATATAAGTGATTCATCTATTTTTAATTAAATTAAATTATACCCATATTGACTAATGAGAAAAAGGCCCACATTTTGTTACAAATGAAAACATGTAAGGAGAAGCTGTGTTCTTTGCCTAAAAGACATTTTACCAATATACTCAGTGTTTTCATGCTCTTTTTGCATTATACTACTACTTTTTAATTGCTAAAAGAAATATAACAAAGCTGAGTTATTCATTTTCTGTGTTTGTGTGTAGTGCTTATCCTATGTTATTCTTAATATTTGAGTTGTAACACTGAAATATATGTTATTATTTGCGCGCGTGTGTGTCTGTGTGTGTTATTTTAAGCCAGTGTCAGAGGTCATGGAATAAAGTCTAACGGGAATAAAGTTTTAGGAATTAGAGGGAGGGAGAGGAGGAAGATGAGAAAGAAGAGGAAGGAAAGGATGGGAGGAGGAGGATAGAAGAAGAGCATGAGAAGAAGCAGTAAAGTTGAGCAGGGACCTCGAAACGAGTGCCAAATAGTACAGGACTGAATTAGAATGTAATTTTTGCACAGAAATATTTTAATATCTTGATATCTGATGACTGTTGTCCAACATGTTTCTTTTAAATCTGAAACAGGGTGAAAGCTGATTCTATTCTTTACTATCTTGTATTTCTAGATTCAGTTGCTGTTCCTTATTAATTTGCTTTGATTTTTAGGAAACCTGTTTGTTTGGTAAAATTAAATAAACTGAAAAAAAGTTTTTATCTTGACCATTGGATACATACACGTATGTAGTTTTAATTGGTGGAAAAAAGGCTTTTTTTATGCTGAAAAAACAGTTGTGCAGCAAATGCTGCAACCAAACACTGCCTTAAATTCAACCCCAGCCTGCCCCTGTATGTATTACTTCCCATTTTCATGCTGAAACTAGTCCTGTATATTCTAGGTTTTTCTAAAACTTATTGTAATTGTTTTTTTGTTGTTTTTTTGTTTGTTTCTTGGCTCTAGGGCCCCTGTTTGTTTTATTTCTACTTCTTTGTCAAAACTCTTGTTGGCAGAAGCTAATTGTTGCTGATTTAAAATGCAATGATGCTCTTTCCACTTCCAGATTATTCACCTAACAAATCTCACTAACATGGAGGACTAACTCTGACATAATTTAAAAATGAATATGGGAATAAAGTTTTTGATAAATATATAAGCATACAACTAAATGGGAAAAAATACTTTACATAAATAAATACATGTAATCAGTAACTAAATCATACAATCAAGAAGTTAACAGCTCTGGTCATTTCCAGATGTCTGACAAAAATATTACAGTATGTGCTCTGATTGTTAGACATCTTTAGAAGGTCTCTGGTGCACTGCATCACTAAAACATTTATAAATTTATTCCAAAACCACATGCTGAGTGGTCCATCCTGGTGTCACGTGATGTAAATTGTGCTGGTATTGGAAAATTGGCTCCCAAATAGGGATCTTTCTTCCAGCGCAACCAAGTGTTAACAGGGAAGCAGCTGGCACAAAAAACCTACTGCGATACATGGTTACAACAAAAGTTGCGGATTATAGCAATATAGAGAAGCCAGAGAATAGAAACAAATGAATCAAAAGCAAAAGAATTGTGAGGGAGAAAAAAATATCTTTCTTCCTCAAAGTGATTTGCACTTTCAGGCTCTCTAAAAGCTCTGTGATGGATCTTCTCTGATAGCTATTACTATTTTGTTTTGGTTTGGTTGTTGTTCATAAACACACCACGATATTGAAGTTTGGTTTAATTGGTCAGAGATTCTGCTGCATTACTTTCTGTCACCCTGCACGGATTTTTTCCCTTCATTGTTGATATTTCTGACTCTCTCTTATGTCTCTTTTGTCATGCCAATGTTTTCTTTGTGCCCCCAATGGACGCATACATTTTTTTGTATGTGAGTTTGCGCCTGTCTTACAAAATGTGCTAAAAAGATGCAAAACTATGACTGCAGTTGAGTTTTGTATTTGAAAAATCCCCTTGCATGAAGATAATATTTCAATTTGCATATCCTTTACCCAAAATGTAAACAGTTGTGTCATTATGATCTGCATGTTGTTAAAGGCCTGCACACTAAAAAGGTTGAAACACACTGCCTGCTAGATTGCACACCCAACACACACCAACCTTCTGAAGATAAGGCCCATAATATTCTTTTCCTCCAACAGTTCAGGAGAGTTGATGTGACAGCTTCACTTTTAATGGGGTACTCATTTATAATAGCAGTTTTTCAAGGTTACCACTCTGCTTTTTCATAAGATGTTGCTGTTTTTTGCACATGCATCTCTCCTATGGATCATAGAAAATCCTGGAAACAGACCACCTGGCTATGCGCTCCATCGGATCTTGTCCAACTGTTGATCATTATGACAGATATCTCAAGAACATGAGAATTAAAAAAAAAAATGGATAAAATTCAGCAGCTGGATCATGTGTTGTGAGGACGCAGGATAACAATCACAGCCACTCTCAAGCAATACAGCAACTTAAGCCTCGATGAATCAGTAACAAATCCGTGGAAATTTTATTATGCATTTATTTGTTTTGATTATTATCCATTTGTTTCTGATCTCTTCCCCCTCTATATTGTTATAATCCTGAACTTTTGTTGTTATTATTTAAAGCAGTAGGTTTGTCATTCATTATAAATACCTTTCTTACGTACATATTTAAAAAAGGTTATTCCTTATTCCATTTCCATTTTCTTCTTAAATTTGCATTTTCAAATCCTTTTTGAAATTGCATTTTCTTTTTATTCTACCCTTTTCATTTACAGTTTATTTTGACCCTTTTGGTCCCAGAGCATGCTGAACTCTCTCATTGGTTAGACTGCCTCACTTGGTTAACAAAATGCCCAAAAAAGGAGCTGGTTACATCTGAGGAGCAACTGTATTTGGTTATCAGTGTGCTCAGCAATATAAAAATAGATTTTAAAATTCCAGTATTTAATAATGGATTAAATAATACATTTTAAAATTCATAAATCAATTTTAAAAATCTGCAATTAGAGAATACTTTTCAAATTGGATTTCAAATTGCATGATTTCGATTTTTAAATTTGAAATGGCTGTTTTTGTTTAGTTTAGTTTTGTTTTTTTCCAACAACTCTATCCACAACAGACAGGCAGTAAATGTTGAAGTCTGAAATGATCGAGAAAGGGCTGGAATAGAAAAGCCAAGTGGTAGAGCTAAATACATGTTACATATGATGAACAGGAGGATCTAGTAAACTGCAAATGATACAGACAGATCTTGGATACGAATCAAGGCTACTAATGCGGACTGCTTCAAAATACCACGGCAATGGTGAATGAAAAAGTTTTTCAAACAAAAAACACCTTTCAGAAAAATCATTTTTTAGAGGGTACAATACATGAGACTGAAAGGTGAAAAAGAAGTTTATTTGGTAGCAATGAAAAGATTATCTTGACTTGGAAGGACAAAAAAAAAACCAAAAAACTCCTGTAGTTTTTTCTTCACAGTAAGAAGGCTTCATAATCATGTAGAGTTTTATTGTCTTCTTTACAATAGTAGAGCTGCGTGTCGTGGGCTGCTACCAACACTTAATGTGATTTCAATATCTAAAGCACTGTAAAAAATATATCTACCAAGGGAAAATGTTTATGTATGTTTAACACTTGTTTTCTGGCTATGTAAAAATTGCTAAAAAAAATATCTTGTTTCTGACAATTAATGGCATAGCGAGCTAGAAAAGATTGCAGATTCCTTGAAACGTCCTTTTTTCGCCTTTCACTTGAAAGGCGGAAAAAGGAAAGTTTGACTAAATTCTCTATTATTTTCTTTAATACTTTATGGATGAAAACCTACTCAGAAAAACCCATAAACGTCAGTAAAAAAAAATATATGATTCACATTTAAATGACAGTGTAATACTGATTTATTAAAGTAGAAAAAGGTAATTACTTTAAATATCACTGACCAAACAGAGCATACCACAGCCCTACACTTGTTGGAAGATCCATCCTTCCTACAGGACTCCAGATGTTTTGGGGCTAAAGGTGAGCTCAGAAAATTTCACATCAAATTAAATTTATGTAAATGTACCATGGGTGCCAAACATTCAGGGAAATTGTTTATTTCTTCAAGGAAATTGGCTAGAAATGAATGGGCTCTGATGGTCCTTCAAAAAGACAATAATGACTGATCTGTTCAATCCCACTACATATGATTAACTCATGTTCCCAGTTTAGAAATGGCCTCTGAAATCTTCTAAATTACAGAAAATGGAAATAATGTGTTTATATGTTTATACAAACATATTGTGAAGATTTTTTATACATTGGTGGCAATAATGTAAGAGCTGGGGGGTTTGAGTTTCTACATCAGGTTTTCAGCAGCAAACTAAGATAATGATAATTATGATTATTATATTTATGATGGTTAAGGTTTGACACAATCAGTTTTTAAGTTGCTTCAGGTTCTTAAATCCTCACTATTTTCTTTTGTATTTTCATGTGCCTTGCTCTTAATTAAAAAAGCTTAACAATAATGGCTATACAAATATGTATATTTCAATATCTTTGTAATGCAAATGAGTAAGAAATAGTTTTTACATTCATAGGAAGAAAAAATATGAAAATTGAAATAGGAATAAATGACCAATTAAAGTAAATGGCTTTATTCTGCTGCTAAATATGTGTTTTATTTCAGAAAAATACAATGAAATCTCCCTCAATCAAAATTATTACAGATGATACTGGTTTGCTGGATACTGGATGCTGGTATTTAGGGAAACAAAAAAAGGAAAAAGAAAAAGTATCTGACAAATAAAATCATGTTGACCATCACTTTAGTCCAAGATTATTCTTCATATACAATTTACATTTGTTTATCCCATATCATATCTCATATTTATTAATGTCAACTTATGTTTGCTTGTCTGTGTGTTTCTATTGTCACCAAAACAAAGTCCTTGTATAAAACACTACATGGCAAAAACGTTTTTTTTCTGATTGTCCTAATTCTGAAACTGGTGTTTAATATTCCCCTTCATATTCTGGTTTCTAAGAGCTAAACATCTACCATGACCTTCAAAGAGCAGGAGAAAGAAATATGCATGTAATGATAAACCTACAGTTTAACATCAAATGCAACCTACAGCTGTTTTAAGCAGCGGACTCATCCACTAATTGTTGAAGTTCCAAAAATTCAAATTGCTAAACATGTAACAGAACAAAGAGTAAACACCTCCGCTTTTCTATCACATGTGACATTCCATTAATTCAGTAAGAGCTGCCCACCTGTTTTATAAAATAAAAAAAAAACAATCTTTTTAAAAACATCAAAACCTCCAGTCAAAGCACTTACAGCAGTTCTGAAGTGATTTAAAAACTAATCAAAGAAAAACAGGAATAAATACTTCACCCACAGAGGTTTTAAGAACAAAATGGGAAGCCTTTTTTCAAGAATAATAACTTTAAGTCTCCATTATAAAGTTGTCACTGCTCCTATCTAATTTATTTTAAGAACAGCACTGACAGATGCGAGTGCAAAATGAACACAGAAATATATCATTTAAAAATGAAAGCTGCTGCAAAATTTTGAAATTATTTTATACAGCAGCTTTTTCTGTCTTTTCTTTTACTGTTTTCACCTTCGTGAAATACTTGCTATTCTAATAATATAAATTGGGCTACGCAAATGTAGGCAGTTTCCTACTTTTTTATATTGCATATCAGGTTTTGATGAACAACCCTAGAACGTCTACATTACCTAAAATTAGACTATTTGCACGCATTTATTGTTAAATGGCTTCTGCAAAGTTCTGCGACTATATTCTGCACAGGAGTTATTAAAAGTGAGCTGCTTATTTTATTTTATTCTATCAGCTTTCAAACATTTCGCTGCTGTTGTCTTTTTGTTCAAGCATATGCAATTAGCAGACTGATTCACACACTCTTGGTGGTGTAGAGAGAATCTTAAAACTTGAACCTTTGGGTCTTAATGAGGGTAGTTTTAGACTTTACTTGTCTAAGAATCCTCCACCTCCTCTTGCAAAAAACATCTGTGTTGGTGAACAACAATGTAAAGAGATATCCTTTATACAAATACAACTCTAGAGCCAAGGCTCCTGCTTGTCTTTGAAGCTTGATGGTTCAGCTTCATACAAAGCCGTGAAAAGTATTAAATCCTTTCAAAACTGTCCCACGTTTTCCAAAGCTATTAACCACAACACAATCAATGTATTTAATGGAAATTTTATGAAATAGACCAATTCAAAAATAGCATACAGCTATCACATTGAAGGAAATTATTTTAAGGCAAAAACCTAACCAATTATGTTGTATATCTATATTCAGCCCTCTATTCTGAAAGACAAATTTATTCTTGCTTCTGGTAAATTTAGATTGAAAATCTAAATTTTCAATCTAATGAAAATTCTGGTGTTGGGATATTTTCTTTTCTATCCTCATAACATTCCTATACAACTTGCATTTTATTTTTAGTCCAAACTATATTTTTCCGAATTTATTTATGTAAGTTTATGTTTGCCTATGTTCATCCCCTCATTATTAAAGCAGAATATTTGTTGGTGTAAACCACTGACAGGTTTTTTTTCTGGTTATAATTTTAAGTTTATGAAATGAAGCCCAGGTGGAAATTCACCAATCGCCTCTTTATGCATTCGCACTCCAGCCTATCATAATTTGAGACTGATTGACAGACACTGTTGCTCTCAATCTGAACAATCTGCCCCTTTTATACCTTCATCTCCTTGTTTCCCTATGGCTTCCTTCATTCTCCAACCTCCACTCATCCACCAGTGTCAGATTCCAGAGGTAGAAGACATCTCTAACCTAGATCTACCTGCTCAAACAGATCATATGCATCCAGCATCAAAGTCTTCTGCTGAGGTCTGAGCGGCTCACACTCTTATATTTTCAATAGAACTTTCTAATTGCAGCTTTTCTCTCTGAGTCTTTCAAAATTGAAATGACAAGAATAATGAGATGATTATCTCTGCAGGCTATTGCTTGTATATTATTTTATCACATATTTAAACTGAATCAGGTGTTCTTGATGTTTACCACTTGATTTCTTTTGAGCAGTGATGTCAGAGCAGAAAACCATTATAGTCTTCTTAGTCCAGACAGTTAAAACAGTTAATTTCATTTAATTAGAGTGTCGCTAGGCTGGTCCACAGACCTGTTCAAGGCATGTACTGCGTTGCATATGCAGAGCTGTTTTCTCTATGTAAACAGCTTATTGAGGAACTATATGTTGTTGAAATATTCAGCAGAAGTTTTCATCCCAAGCAGAGACTAATTCAGAAATAACTATGCAAAGTAAGGGATGAAAGCAGACTTTTTTACATGGAAATTACTGGCTAATTAGAACAGTTTACAATAAGGACTCAGGATGTTTAGGTAATTTAGTTCTTTAAAAAACCATGGTAAATCGAGGATATTGATATAATGCTTTCCCAGAAACTTAATTATGTATGACAGGGGTGTTTTCGATATGCATGCAGATTTTGTTTTTTATTTAAAAAAAGCTGCTGGAATTTTATGAAAATTACAATCTGTGCATTTTGCATATTATAATGAAAGCTTCCATAAAACTATGATTTACCTGCAGGTGGAATGACATAGCAGAAAATGGGCTTGTCAAGGTGAATGACATCTAATATTCTTGTGTGTGTAATTCACTGCAAACAGGCACCTGAAGCCTCACAGGAAATTTAAATTTTCTCCCCACAAATTGGCTGAACATCAACAAAATAAACATCCGGCTGTCATGTTAAAGCTTCACTTATTCTGTCAGGACATAATTCTGCGGCAAAATTCGATGAATCCATGCTCTTATGTGAAAAGGAGGATTCTAAAAAGAAGGGCGCTAAGTTCCATTTTTGGTTGCCAGAAGCTTTTTTTTCTGTAAACGCACAGATATGGCCCGACACCACAATCTGTGCTCTTTGACTGGCACATTAATACACTGTCAGTCATCCTGTCAAAGCAGTGCAACAGTGCCATCTATGGTGTTTCAGCAAAAGAGAGCCATCATCCGTGACACAGTTATGACCTGACTGGACTACACTCAGTTCCCCAATTATTACCATGGCAATGAAGAGTGGTTTGTTCACATTAGTAAAATGACTGTTTTTATGCCTGACAAAACCCAATGACTTACAAAGGTGTATGTAATGTGCTGGAACCCTTATTATGTCTTTGCAGCACATCTTAATAATCTTTAGAAGTTGCCCCTCTCTTTTCAAAAAGGACGTTCACCCTCACCACCTCTTGTAATAGGCTTTCATTAACCCCCCCTAATTACACTGGACATGGTATAGGAAAGCTGAAAAGCTTTAAGGAGACCTGCAAAGACGCATGGACTTTGAGTAATTTGCATGCCATGACATGTAAAAAGATTTCCCCTCCGTTACCGTTCCCTGATTTTCATGGTCTTTAGATGAACTTGGTGATAACCATGCTTGTGCAAGGTAGGAAATTGCTTTTACACCCTGGCATACTAAAGTCTGTCAAACTCTGCTCCCACTGGGAAAGGGTGTTTTAATTAAAACAAAGTTACATAGTAATGTAATTAAATTCCTGATAATGATACATTCTTTAATTACGAGGTTCATCCAGAAAGGTCTTACTGATTAGATGCCCAAATAAGGATTAGATTAACAAGATGTGACATGGAAAAAGAGGCAAAGGGAGTGCTGCAAATACATTGGGAATTTTTTCTTTCTATTCTCAGAGATTTAAAGGCTTACAAGGATTTGAGGGGATATTGCCCATTCAATTCCAGAAAGTGTGAAATCCTGTTGAGTATAAATGAAACAATCAACATAATAGCACATAAAAAGGCTCCCTAATGATTTGGGAAGAAATTATCCAGAGTTAAGAATCAATATAAAAATGTTTTAAAATCTTTAAATCACCCTTTTGAAATTAGTTTTTTTTTAGTTTTAATAAATGTCTTATTTTTTATTTCAATAAACTATTTTAATTTTTATTGTAACTAAATAATAGCCTTAAATTGTTTATTTTTAGATTGATTGTCATTATGACCATTATTATTTAAGTACCAGAAGCCATTTCAGATCTTTTGTTTGAGAAGAGTTTGATTGTGATATTTGGAGAAGAAAAATACTTCCTCATCCTGGCATATCTAATAAGAGACAGAACAAAGCCATTTGAAATCAAAAAACAGAGCAACTAATATGTTTAACATTTTCCTTTTGGCTGAAGTCTCACACCTGTTTACCAGCAACAGTCTGTGTCAACAGCATCCCATTAAAAAAGTTCTTTTTAGAAGCTTGTTACACTACAGGTTCTTTTTTCTGATTTTATTTATAAAAACTCCTGAGTTTTAATTGTTTTGGTTTTGTTTTGTTTGCCCATTCCCTTTCTGCAGTGAAAGTCTTGACACAGGAAGTTGTTACATTCATGAGCAAATCAGTATAAACCATTTGTTTTAACAATGTTGTAAATAAAGAGTGTTGTATTGAGTTCAAAATCACAAGTTTTCATCATTTTAGGTTTAAAGTTCAGTTAAAGTGATCCCAGAGGAAGTGTTGAAGTGTTCTCCTGGCACAGCACCTACACTAAATTATTCCCTTGCTCAACAGAAAGACATTAAGAGAAAAAGAAAGATATCATAGCTATTTGACAACTTTTCTGCTTACAAAATAGTAACTGGACTGAACTTATAAAGTGCTTTTCTTGTCATACCAACCACTGAAAGAGCTTTTACACTATAGGTCTCATTCACCAGGCCGCAGTCACAACCAGGGATACATTCAGACACCTATAATCAGTAAGGACATTTGGCAAAAAAAAGCTTAAAATCAAAACCTTGACTTAAAAATATTTTTACCTTTTACAATAAAAAAGACTCATGCATATCTTGTTTGTGCTTCTTTACCTCATTAACCCCTTAATTGCACCCATTTCATAGTAGTGAGAAATAATCTCTCTTATTATGGTACTTTGGGGGCTGTTGGGGGTAAATTCCAACCCACCTTATGACAGAATGAAACAAATCCTTGAACACAGAATGGGTTTGCCTTGATTCAAACCCATAGTGCACTGAAATTCAAACCTGCTTACAGTGTCTGAAAAGAAGTCCATTAGGCGGCCATAGATGTACTTTAGCAGCTGGGAAACCAGAGACATTTTTATAAGCGTACATTTTTGCAGCGCATGCTTTCGAACAAAATGACCTTCCCCTCAAAAAGAGTCCAGACTCAGCCGTAGCTTTTACACTCATATTCATGAGGTCTGGTTTATGGGACTCATAAGGCCACTTTCATCCAGGAGCATAATGTGTTTGTGTGAGGGGTATAAAGCACATAATGTGCAATAAAATATGTCCTTTAATGAACATTAGGAAAAAGACTGAAGGATCTACACCACCTTAAGTATGGGCAAAGTGGAAATGGATGGGGGCAATTTCCTGTACAACTGATGTAAATGAAAGTGATGCTTTGTTTTTACTTAAATATTGTACACTGAAAAGTATTTTGTCAATCATACTGAGTTTGACAATTGAGCAATTTTAACTTTGTGTTACTCATCTTTACGCAAAGTGAATATATCTATTGAAACCAGTTACATCCTGTGAATACAGACAGTATTTGATGAATGATGGCAGTGAAGGAGCTGAGAGGACTGCTGGACAGGGCAGACCTTTACACCTGACTGCCAAGGGATGGCCTGGCCACATGCTGTTCGCATCATTACACAGCCTCAGCTCAGACCTGTGGTGCCACCCTGATTGATGGGCTCCACCAGGCCATACAGTACAATGGAGGCGTTCCATCCAGACTGGGGCCCAGCCCATCCATCTTGAGTTTCTGGTAGAGACTGATGTAACAGTGCATCTTGTCTGGGAGTGGGCTGCTTCAGCCTTAATCCCACATCCTGATTAAATGGGTTGATGTGTGCTGTGAGGGCATTCTATACAACAATGTGCATTAAATTATCACTGACAACATAGGGAGGGGGAGGAATGTAGCAGACTGTTAGATTATTATTTTTTATCATATGTACCATTAATATCCGCTGCATTTTTTTGCTGTATAACATGGGGGAAGAGGGTCTATATGATAATTGTTGGTGGCGGTGGCTGGCAATAGGATTTCATTTCTGATCATCAAGCTAAAAAAATCATGATGGGAGATGGATGGTTATAATATCCAATGGTCTATATAATCTATAGGTAAAGACAAACACACATTTACAAAAGCTTTCGTTTGCATCAAACAATTTACTGTCTTCTTTCTATTTGTAGTTAATATTTCTACAAGATTTTTTATTTTGCTTTTCCTCTGTAACTTAACATTAATTTGTTAACTTGGAGAGAATTTTCTTCTGTATTTAACCAGGCTACAAATCCAAAATAAGGAACCACAAAGACATTCAAGGAACTGAGCCAGAACTGACTGTTCATGCTCTCCCATTGACATTAGAGCAAACAGGGCCACTGCTGGAGGAAAAAGCCGGTTACGCTCCAGCCCGGAGAGAAATAGCTGTGACGGCACTCTGAAGCAAAAAAGCAAGTTGGTTTAAAGAAAATAAAGACCAGTTTCTGAAACCAGAGTCTCTTATTTTAAGTGCAATCTGGTTCTTTTTTCTAAAATTCCTAAATTAGATTGAAATAGTGACAGAAAATACATCAGGTTACAAATTTTACAATCCCTGTGGGAGGGTAGCATTTGGTGAAATATCATATTTCTGCAAAAAACCTCAAGAAAATTGTTTGCACTAGAAGTAGTAGCTTTTATTTTTAGTCCAACTTTTTGTCAGAAGACCTTTTTGAGATTAATAATTAATAAACAATCCTTGTTTTTATTGACTATAAGTTTAAAGTGGAATAATGAAATTACTTTAATTGATAGAGTTTCAGTAAATCAATAAATTGATTGAATAAACCTTAATCTCAAACATCTGGAAATCTCCTTGATGCTTTAAAGGAATTATGGAAACCACTCTGTTTGATTCCCAGAATTCATCCTTTAAACTACTTTTACATGAACTGATATTGCATTTATAAATGAATATAAATGTTATATGAATATAAATGAATATAAATTTGCTTTGTAACTCCTTACATCTTTTTATTGTTGTTCATATTTCTTGTTTTTTATCACATGTTTCATAAGAATCAACTGTTCCAAATCTTGATCTGATCTAAATAACTGTAAATAGGTTGTAATAAAAAGGTCTTGATAAAATATACTATTAAATAAAACTAGACTTTACATGAAAACATATTCATGATTATCAGTTTATCTATAAGATATTAAACTCTTGACTACTCTGAGAAATAATTTAATGGTTTAAGTGGATAGAAACATAATGGTAAAAAATACAAGAACAAGTTACATGAAATTCTGTAAGTTCATTGTAAAGTTGCCTCTTCAATCAATTGAATATATACTATTATCTATTTTGGTCATTTCTCCTTCTATTTTAGAGATGTAAACAAATCTGTACTGTATTGTATTTGTATCTTTTTCTTTTTCATGAATTACATAAATTACCTTTCATAAGAAATTTAAATCTTATGTATCATTTTATTTATTCATATTTTGTGTTTTGACAAGGGCATTATATATTTGGTATAGTTCTGATTCCTGTTTCGGATCAAACCCACCAATGACCCAAAAAGAGGTATGACTTGACAGTAGATCAAAACAAAAGAAACAGATCACTCCTCTTAGTGCCCAATGTTTAAGGAAGTCAATTATAAAATATTCAATATTTTAGAAGTACAACACAGCAAAGGGGTGAAGTAAAATTTCTCTGCTCGTTTTTGCTTTTTAGTATATTTATTTTTTTACTGAGTATTGACTAAAACTGTGATGGTTTGTTTTAGTTATTGGATTTGCCATCTGATCTTCATGTTAACCAAAAAATGCAATATACTTGGTCATATAGAAATAGTTTCTCAGAGATAAAGCAAGGGAAATCCTAAATGGCAATGTTTACCACAAAAATATTGTTAGCTTTTTTCTTTTTTTTTTCCAATCACTACTTTTTCTCTCTCTGACAAAATGATTTCTTAGTGATTAACTTTTTTGCTACCATAATTGTTTAAGAGCAAGAGCATTTATCAACTGATTCAAGCTAAAGTGTCCCATTAGCTTCAATAACATTTACTTGAAGTCAAGCAGTCAAGTGTGGCTGTTCTCTGTTGGTGAAAGTTGTCATGGTGGGCTTGAGGTGTCGAACCCACATGCAGAACACCACAGTAGGCAGAGGAAAAGTTCAACAAGT
>JAUZNJ010028518.1:0-16036 GCA_034780135.1 Jordanella pulchra | reverse complement strand
GTCCAGTTGCCTAAACTGAACTTTCCTAGCTTGATTACCAGGGTGCACCCAAAATATAAAACTGAGTATTAACACTTGGCCAAGTATTATTATTGTTTCATATATTTTATTGTGTGGAATTTATTTCATAATTGTGTGTCGCTGCCTTTGTGTGTCATTTAAACACCCCACTGTGCTCCAATAGTGGAACAGCCCATTTGTCCAAAATATTTAATACTCTTCTTTACTGTGTTACAGTAGCTGAATATTATCCCCTTTCTGCAGTTCTGTTTTTAGAATAACAACATGGGTAACTGGCTGATGTTAGCTGGTTTATTAGTCAGGCTATCTACTGTGGTGCCACCTGCACTTTAGTGTCTAGTGTTGGTTTAGTGTTACAGTGTCAGCTTAAACACGACAGTACAGTAGGTGAGTCTCAATTGATTTACACATCATTAATATTTTACACATGTAATACATTCAAATTAACTCAGTTTATTCATATAGCAGTAATTCACAACACATGTCATTCAATGAATTCACACAGTCGGATTAGTTAAACGTTTTCTATCTAAGGAAATGTACATGTATACTTTATTAAACAAATTCATGGTTCCATCCAAACAGACATATCTAACCCAAATTTGACAGGCACTGAGTTGTTATTGAAGTATTTTTACAGTTTTAATGCAGTCAAACAACCCAGCTGCACGGCAAAACCATCAATCAGTTTAGGAGATTCTAAAACATGTGTTATTAGGATCTTAAGGCCCCTCAGTGTTGGCATATAAGGCATCCAGCAGCAGCACCTCATTGTCTCCCCTTCGTTTTAGGTTTACTGAATCATTACTCTGGCATGATAAGCCATATTAATGTCAGTCTTGCACTGTTTAATATAGGACGTCTAGGGCAACAATGATAATGTGTAAAATATTTTGAAAAAGACACAGCATCTTGTGAAAAAATAGTAGACTTTGTAAAATATGAAAAATCGTCAAAACTCTGTGTTGAAGTATAATTAATAAATCAAAAAGTATAATAGATAAAGAATACATTTTTAGACTGTAGGAATCAGCAGGCTTTGATGAACAAATATGCCAACTTTCATGTTTCTGCAAAATATTATGTGGCCAGAGTGAAAAAGTAAAGCTGTAGTTTGTTTTGAAAGATTTCAGTCCGAGGCTTTTTTGGCACAGTTTTCATGCCCCCGATTATTGCCGGTGACCCACTGTCATAGAGTTTTGGCCGGTCAGTTCAGCTTATAGAGCATGAAATGAAAAACATTTAGAACAGCTTCAGGCTTTAGCCGGCGGTCGGATGGATATCTAGCTGCCAGACTCAAAAGTCCTCTGCTTTATATATTCTCCACAACCGGTGTTCTGTTCGGCAGCAGGGTTAGTCAGAACCCTGGCTTCTTCTTTCCTTAATACAGCTCGAGTCAGACGGCAAATGGGCTCAAAAGCATAAGCAATGGAATTTTAGACGCTCTAGTGTATTTTCAGCTTCGTCTTCAATCATGCCAAATTTTTAAAGTGCTTTACAGTTGTGAGATATAGCTGGTTTTATCAATGTATTCAATAACTAGCAGTAGCATCGACCAACCCTGACGTTACAGTTTAGAGTACCACAACATGGCAGCGCACTTGCCAAGAAATGTTAAAACAATGCTTTGTTTTTTTTTTTACTTTTATATTTTTCTCATTTGTAATGTCTGTTTTTAAAGTAGTAAGACGCAATCAAATTAGCTTGATTAACCGTTTCATTTCCATTTTGAGGGGAGCTCCGACTGCAGTAAAGCGGCGCTATGGATCACATCACCACCTCACTAATGGATCCAACCCTCTCAAGTTATATTGGTGAATTTTTGATGCACAGAGCATCAATGTGAAGTGTTTTATATTAACCTGAAAATTAATTTAATATATTTTAACTTAAGCTAATGCTTGAGTCAAAAGTTCTGTTACTTTAGTTCCGTTTCTGAATTTGTAACTTTACGTTTTTTCCAGACCCTTTATTACACAGGACTGTTCAGACTGCATGTACTTTTTCCACCTCTGCTGAACCTTCTGGTTGCATATGAATTTCATTTGTCCTCCAGAGTCGAAATATCTGACCTTGGAGTTTTAAAGTTCAACTGGAAAGTCCCTGAAAGTCCTGGGGTAACAGGATAAAACTTTTCCATGTTTATGGTGACTGTTTCTTATATGAACCGTAGTAAAACTTTCTTACTTTGAATGTCCTTATCTTTTTTTTCTGACATTTAGTCAATCATATATCTACTACTTTTTGCTGCTTAGATATTTCAAAACTGTTAATATGCACAAAATACCTTGTAAAATGTTTTTTGTCATTATTGCTGTACCAGTGTGTTGGTGGCCAAAACACTGAAGAGCGTCCACAAACAGGAAACTAGATATTACATTTCTGAGATCGCATCGCTCTGACTCCCTTTTTGGAGGATAACAGAATGCAGCTTATAAATGAAAGATTCATAGCTTTATAAGATAGTACAGATTTATTTTTGAAGGTTTAGTTGTGGATACAGCTGTATTCTGTGATGGGGTCAAATCTTATTGGTATCATTGATTTTAAAATCTATAGTTAGGGGGAAAAAAAACGAAATCACGGCAGATCTCATCCTCTGGGTTTTATTTATGCGACTTTAGCTCTGACTCCTAATTATGAGGCACTGCTACACTGAGTAGTGTTTGAAATGCAGGTACAGCAGCAGACAATGTAGCAAATGAGTGAGTGAGGGAGTGAGCATTTTAAACACAGCTATGGTCGTTATGCTGCTCTTTCCCAAGAGGCCTCGGATGGTTAATGGGCTTCGATATCTTAATGATCTTAATTATGGGTTCCTGTTAATCTCTGCGTCATGGTAACCAGAGTACACCATGTTTGTTTTTTTGAACTTTGCTTCCTTATTTTATCTCTAACAGACAGATTGGAAGATCTTCAAACACACACTGAACAGGGAGTTTTTTGGGACACACTTTAATTTCTATTTTTTTGTTTCTTTTCTTTTTTTTTACACTAAATTCCCTTTATAGAACTAAAATGTGGAAGAATAATTTAATGAACAGCTTCACAGATTAAGGTATAAATATTTACAACTCTTTATCAGATTTAATTCCCTCTTATGAAAATTGGCCCTCTTAAATCATCAAGTTTTTATGACAGAGAGCAACTTATTCAGTCTTCATAAGAAAGTAAATATTTCTAATTAAACCTAATTATTGAATCAAATTTAAAGTTATTGATTTATTTACTATTCATTAATGAAAAGAAGGAAACAAGCAGACAAACAAAACATCAATTCTGCCATTGTTGTAAGTGAAAGGAAACATCTCTAAGATAATGAAAATTCACATCATTACTTAACTAATTAAAGCCTGAGGTTCATTAGGAGCTGATTGGATTTACAAAAACTTCCATGGAAAGGTTTCCATCTTTATTATGTGTTTAATTTACTTCTATACTAAATCTGTTTGTGGGAGTGGTCAATCAGGACAGGATCTCATCCCGTTTTCACAGCCTGCAAGGACTCTCCTGTAGTTTCAGCTGCAAACAAGTTGCTGCATCCCAGGACACTTCTTCAGGAGAAGGGTTCACCAGCAGTTATCTTCGCCTCTCGCTTGATGGATGGCAAATCTCTCATATTGTATCACCCTCTGCACAGTTTGTCCGATCAGTTCAGGTGTTCTTGGTCCAGGTAGTAAGTGCTGCCAATCAAAAACGGAAAGCTGTTGCTGAGAAGTTACTTATGCTTTTTAAATGAAAACTAAAAGTCTTTTTAGCAATTTTTAACTGAAGGACATGTTTCTTGTAGAACTTTCTAAAGGCAGTTGAATAAAGTCTGGTCTACTGGTGCATTCAATTATCCTCCGAACGTGAATTCAAAAAGTTGAATATGACATATTTTCTAAAGTAAATTTGTCCCAGTTTTCTACCTCTAGACCCTTGTATTCACCATAGCCACTAAAGCCAGTGTTAAAACCTTAGCAATAAAAAATAGCACTTGTGAATTTATAATTATAATTTTTTTTTATAAATTATAAAATTATAATTTAAGTGAATTTATTTTTATTTTAGTGTATTTTTCCTTTATGTGTAAGGGTTAGTAAGACAATCTGCCAATAGAATAAAATTATTCACTTTTAAAATAATAATCATAGTAATAAAAATTCCATTTTCTTATTTCAAGAGCATAATATCGAATAATGTTATAGGAAAAAATACAAATTCCGTTGGCAGGTCATTTTATTGACTTGCTCAAATTAAAGGCAAATATACTCATTTTAGGAAAGATACTTATTTGTAGATCATTTCTTTCAATGCAAATGATAAACACAGCTCTCTCTTCTGGGGATAGTCACAGTGAAGCTGTTGATATACAGATGTTCAAGCCTGCATTTCCTATAATTGTGGTAATTCTGGCTTATAGATAATGAAAACCCAAAATGTAATGTTAAAGAAAATAACAATATTACATAGCATCAATAAAAATACCTTTTATTCCATAATCGTTATGGGTTATAGGGAGGAGGAAGCTGCATAAGTCATTTCTAAAGATCAGGGTGCTCAGGGTCTTGTATCCAGGCACATTTAGAGGAAGATCAGGTAGAAGAGTTATTTCAGAAAGTAGGCTATTCCAAGCTTTGGTAGGATCGTCAAGTTGAATCCATTAAAGACTTTTGTTGAGCTTCACATGTAGTAGAGTCACGAGTTGGAGCATCAAGAGCCGCCATGCACAGCTTGACCCCCTATAGCGGGAACAGGTGTCCTACCTGGACTAAGGAGTAATAGAACAGGACTGTTGCTCAGTGGTTTAACATCTTCATTTCAGATAAAAGTAAAATTTGTATTTAAGTTTGAAATCAAGGTCAGAGAGTTTGGAGGAAGAGAGGAGAGGCCCAGAATCTATGTTGTTTGAGATCCAGCAGAAAGTTTCTACAGTCAGTGATAGTTTTGAATACAATGTCATCTGCTGGTTCTGGTCCTCTGGTTTATCTGAAGTTCAAAGTCAACACAACCAACTAACTGGATATTGAAGGGCACCTCTTTCTGAGGCCTTTTTGTGAAGATACTGATATAATTTACAAATGCACTTGGTACCAATTTGGTCCAATAGCCTTGGTGTTACTGTGCTTGACTGGACCACAAACTAGCTGGACCAGAACCTCAGAAAGAATCTATGGAGTATTGTTAGGAGGAAGATGAGACACCAGCACCAACTATGCAGCTGACCCGAAAGCCGCTTTAAGCAACCGTGAACCTCTGCAGAACCACAGGCTGATCATCTCCATGCTACGGTGCACAGATCCCATAATTCTTACAATAGGATATAAAGATATAAAATCTATAAAAAAAGATGAAAAAATTTGTGAAATATTCTTCCATAATGAAGCTTCATTCTAGTTAATCTGGTCATTTCCTGCATTGCTTTTGTTGTTTATTGACATGCTGATGATGACTGCAGGTCATATTAAATTAAACCTATAAGGCACAGCTGTGCTGCTTCCTTTGCATTCACCATGTTATTATAGCAGGCAGAAATAAACACTCTTCACTCCACTCCACTGCCCAGTTTATCATTTCATACCTTTTTGTTGCTCTCACAGTGCAGCAACACAACAATCAGCATGAAATATTGATTTTTGCCTTCCCTCCAGATCAGGCTTTATTCAGTCCTCAGAATATGGATCATCTCCTAAACTTTAAATTATTATCTTATTATTTACCTTTATCATAACTAAACTGAAGCTGTCAGTACAATATAATGAATGCATTTTCAAATATATCTCTGGATGGCTCTGGATGTCTTCCCCTGGAGCGGGGGATAACGGTAAATAAGGGCAGGCAGGGTTCTGGCAGCAGGTGAGAAGACAACATATGTTTTGCAGACCCTGGGTAACTTCGAGCATGCAAGCAGATGTAAAGGCTGATGTCATCTCTTGTGTGAAGTTTACATGACTAACCACCTGAGTGAAACTCTCTGAGGTACTCGAGATAATAACAGGCCACCCACAGATCACACAACTCTCACAGATCAATAATAGAGTTGTTATGCCTCAGTGGAGGTTGGCCTCCCTGCTTTCAACTGCAGTTAGGAAATAATACATTTTTGCATAATGTGATAAAAGAGTTGCTGTCATATTACATTAATCTCTTCTTAACTGGAGTAAATGTGTTAGACCAAAAAAGTGGATTATTCTAAAGTGGAACAAAGATGTTTGTAGTTTGACTGATAAAGAATCATGCAGGTGCAGTGTGTTTTCCTTTACTGTGATACCTTAAAGAGAACACAGTGAGACCAAATGGCTTGAGTGGTTACCTAATCAGTGCAGAGTCCAGCTGTGAGTATAGATGCAGATGTTCTATGAAGCTCTCATGTTTTTTGGCACGTTGGAGAATAACAGCATCATGAAGGCTAAGCAGAACAGACAGGTCAACAAGAAATTCCTGGAGAGGTTTAAAGCAGGTTTAGTTTCTTGAACAATATCCCAATTTTTGAACATCACTCAGAGCTCCATTCAGTCTCAGTCCATCATCTCAACACAAAGAGGATGAACCAGCAGCAGACCTACAGTATCAAGACATAAATATTCACCTAAACTAGCAGGGTGGGCAAGGAGAATATTCATTAGAAAAGAAACCAAGAGCCCAATGGAAACTTTTGAGGGGCTGCCCCAAGACAAGTATTAGTTGTGCCCTCCAAAATCTGACCATTAGAAGATTAAGAAGAACACATCTATTGAAAAAATACCAGAAAAAGTCTCCACAACTTGCTTTAAGGACACGGCTAACGTGATGGAGAAGATGTTCTGCTCAGTGGAACCCAAATTGAAAAACCTCTTAAAACACTGCTTAGATTAAACATAGGCTGCAGTTTAGCCAGAACTCACCATCCCAGTGGTTAAATACAATAGTGGCATAATCATGCTGGAAGAAAACCTTTTAGAGGCTGCAGATGTCCAGAGAGTGAGATGTAGATTTGGAGGAAAATTACCCTAACATGGAGCCAGAGATACGATAGGTGGTATTGTATATGAAAAGCAGATTCATTAAAAAGGCCTAGTCAAACTCCACAACTTAATCAAACTAAGAATGTGTGGAAAAAATGTAAAAGTTATGTTTACAAATGACCTCTATCCAATCTGACTGAACTGAGGTTGAGCTGTTTTAATAAAAAGAATAGATATAAAGAAAACAGACTTTGGAAATTCAAAGCTAATAAATAGATACCATAAACAAACAGGAGTTGGACCTGCATAGAAAGGTGGTTCTATGAGATTGCTGAAAATTATTTGACTGTTTTATTAGATTTTGTTTTCTCATTTTCCTCAATTAAAAAATACCTCAGTTTTTCTCTTTTGTCACAAATAGCTGTAATGGAGCACACAGGAGCTTAATTATAAGATGACAGAATTTTGAAAAATATGGATGCTTTTGCCCATCACAGTTCACAGAGTTGAATGATTGTGAGAACACATTTTCACCAGCAAGACTGGCTCACCAATATAATGTGTTTCTGCTTATGCTGAACATAAACTGATTTGAATCTGTTGCATGGGAAAAGTAAGCGATTTAAAAAAAAAAAAAGACAACTCTAATTTCATTACAGACATTGACAGTGATATAAGACAGATTAGAGGAACTCAACCACAGTGTTTGTAACTGTTAGGAAAGCGGTCTCTGACGTCTGTTCTCTGCTGTTTTTGACCAACACATCCTCTGTGTCACATATGAAAAGCAGGCCTGGCCAAGAAACAGCTGGGGAACTTGGCAGAGTATCCGCTGTGTGTTTGGGAACATTATTTTGTGTATCTTCATTCATGCATGAAGGAGCAGCTGACCTCCTAATGGCTGTTTCCAATTTGCAGATTCCAGTTATGTTTTACGGTCCCTCTCCCTGTGAGCCCCTCCTCACCGGGTAAGGCTCTTGTGACTCCAAGCAGCATCCCTGATGGGAGAGCTGCACAGCGACCTGCAGGTCAGATTAATCTGCGATGCATTGTTGGACTAATAACCCCCCCGCTCGCTTTTGCAGTTATTCGTCTGTTCTGACCCTGTTTGAGCTAGAAAAATTCAATTTGTTAACCAAACAATGAAAATTGAATGTTGCTTGTTCCCAGAGTTTGTACAGGAGAGACAATCCCCCCCTTGGCCTCTGCTGCTGGTTTTAATAAAAATCTATATTTTTAAAAACAGATCACTGATGTATATTACAGTTAAAACTAAATATATTTTTATGTGTTTTCTTTCATGGGACATTGGCCTATATTCTGTTTTTGTGAATTTATATATACTGGAATGTGCAATTCAGATATCCTAGGGTAATAAAACAAATAGTCGTAGATACGTTTTTGTTTAACAGAAACCTGGCTCATGGACAGTATCACACCATCACTATCTGGAGTTGCGTTTCAAAAAGGAGACCAGCTGGCTACTATCATGTCCGCCCAATGTACACTGAACATGGTTTGTTGATTGAGTGCACTAGGCCCTCATCTATAAAAACCCACAGCAAATGTTCATAAGTCAAGATGGCAACAGCTATCCTGGAACAATAGATATTTGCTGGTTGAAGAGCTCAGCATTTTTTTCTTTCTAGTTGAGGAAAAAAAAATTAATCTGGGTTTGTTCCGCCATGTAGCTCTAGGCAGTATTTTGAAGATGCAAATAACAAGCATATCCTTTTACATCTTGGCTTTAAAAACAGTGGTATTGGTTTGTGATGTTAATTTTGTGCTACATAATTTTTTGCCATCATTACTTTTGTCAAGTGGCCACCCACACTCATCAAGTCAGAAGCACTCTGCTTCAACTTCTTTAAATTTAAAATATATATTTTTTCTGAACAGCTTAATGATATTAGAATAGAATATTTCAGTGAAATAAATTAACTTTTATTTTTCTTTCTGTTAGAAAAAAACAGCTGGACTCTGCAATTATTGTAGATCCAAAACGAATTTTCCTCGTTTGCATTTTACAAGGAAGAAGTCTAGTTTTAAATTCTTTTGAACTTGATTTAAAAAACAAAATAGGTGTAAATTTACAATTTTCACCACAGTATTTAGGGTTACGTTTAATAGATCATTTTAACTGCATGAAATCTGCCTTTGAGTCCGTCACTGTATTGATGTGGCAATAAAAGAGCATAGAAAAGTTTTCATTTTCAAACGAGGAAGACTTTATATTGTACCCAACATTCTGCACTTGAAGAAAACTTTATTTTCTTGGTAATACTTTTGCACAAAAGCTTCCATCTGCATCAGTGATATGTTCTTGTGGGTCAGTTTTGTACCATTCTTGTCCTGCCTTCAGTCCAGAGGCCGTGAATAGCCCTGGCTGTACTTCGCTGCCCCAGCTCTCTGCATTGCATATTTTATACAGTCTGTGGTCCAACATCATGCTGCCATGTAAAATGTGAAACTTTTTAAATGCTGTCACTGTTCCTTTTTTCAATAAATCACTCACTGTGTTTTTAGGAACTGACCCATTCATTAGGTAATGCGCTTATCAGGGTTTTTTGTCAAAATTCTACATTTCAACTTTCATATCGCCCAAAAAGAAATTGTGTGAGTGATCCTCAATCATAGCTAAAGTTACTGCAACACAAATGTCAAAGAATTTATGTAATTATTACAATACTGATTGAAATAAATATAGATGCATTTTATTCTGTGTTGTTTATGTATTTGATATATGACTGTGGCACATCTGGCTCTAGATGTACAGGACTATAATGTAGGGATTTTATTCAACAATAACCTTGTTCTGTTTACTTGAAATATCTAATATCTAAAAAAAAAAACATTCAAATGGAGAAACAGAGAAAGTTGCCACAGTGCAGTTCAACTACCTGGGTGAAAGTATTAGCCTACAGAGGAGATTAGTTCCACCTGAGGGAGAATTTTCTGTCTGGATTCTGGCTCATCTGCTGTGTCGCAGCCATGAAACCACAGTAGCCCCCAGCCTCAGTCCAGCAGAACCTCCTGAGCTCAGCCATTGAAGGGTGCAACCACATATGATTTAGAACACCTGTCACATTTCACTTCTGGTTATTGAATGCTAATGATATGGGGTTTATGAAATACTGCAATACCGCTTTTTTGAGGAAGTATCTGTTGTTTTCTTCTTTACACTGCAGGAGCTTCTAATTTTTTACTGACCCACATGATGTACGTTGTTGTTATTGTTCTCTCATAGAAAAGCATAGAATATTGCTTGATTTCCCTAGCATTAGAAAGTTGGATGTTTTACAGGTCTAAATAACAGACTGTTGTTTAGACTTGTAACACATTTTGTTAGCTTTTGGTCATATACATGTTGATTTGCATCAGTTTTTTAAATATATGCCTTCCTCTCAGTTGCAGTGACATAAAGCTATGTTTAGAGTTGGCAGGAGATTAGTGAAGCAGCTTTTCTCTGGAGATTTCTGATGTTTGTTCTCTGTTTCAGATCTGAAGCTGGTGAAGCATTGTTTGACATGGCTGAGAGAACCCTGGGAGGCTTTGGGTGGAGCTGGATGGTCATGCTCATGCTTTTGTGCAATTTAACAAAGGTAGGACAACCCCTCAACACTCTAACACACATCCATGCAGTTAGGTCCAATTATTCTTGCCAGGACTTTACACTGGCCTTCATTCATTTGCCATTTATTTCTATGGCCTAACCAAGACCCTCAGTATCATCCATGCCATTGCCAATACATATCTAACTCATACCTAATTTACACAGAGTGCTAAAACTAACCCCCAACCCAAGAAGAGAACATTTCCTCACGGAAACAGTTGTTGGTCCCACAATGACCCAATATGTAGCATATTCATGCACCTCTCATCCTCCAAGATGTTGTTTTGTATCAGTGTTGCTTCTCTGTGCTGAGGTTTTTGCAATATCAAACTGTTTCCTGCTAAGGATTAATTATAAAATGTGTTTTTTTTCCCTCCCCTCACCCATTGTGATGCCTTTTCTCTCATTTCTAACTACAAGGGCAGCACCTTTTTATGGCAGCAAGGCCTTGGACACCACGTCCGACAACAAGCCTCTGACTTAATTTTGTATGAGCTTTTACCAGATACTTTTAGTAGCTAAGGTAGGAATCCCTCCTGCTTTGTCCCATCCAAACCTAGTTCTGATGTTCGTTTTGGCTCGTCATCCTGTTGGAAAACCGAGCTTGGTACAGATGATGAATATCTAGCTGTTAATATGCGTTAAGTAAGATATGGTGGTCATGCTTCTTATTCATTAGACTGACCATCATGCAGTGGACCAGTATCACAGTACAGCCCCTTAGTATGGTGCTCCCATCACTATGCTTGGCATTTGGTACAGTTTACTTGTAGTTTCCAAAGTTTTACCCTGATTCCCACCATTGTGACCGCACAGCTCAACTTTTTTCTTGTTTCAGGTTACGGCTGAGAAAGGGCTGGTTACGGCTGTAAAATAATCTCTTTTTACATTTCAGAGACAGACTGGTCCTGTCTGGTTCAGAATTCCAGGTTAGCTCTATGATAGGACACCAACTGCTTAGCAAGTCCAGTTGTGAAGTTTGCTTGCATATAAATATTCTCTAGTTAACTATCAGTCATTTTATATCAAGTAGAAGTGCTTAGCTACAATGGTAACTAAGCAATGAAATGATTGGTCATGCAAACTGATGAAGCAGGGACAGTTGATATTGATGTACCAAGTCTGCAGACGTTTTACCTTCTTTAAAGTCAGTGCAGACCTCCGGATCTGATGTTGTTTTCAAATTAGCTCAAGAATTGAGAGCTTCATGAAATGGGTTTCTATGGCTGAGCAACCCGAGTCATGCACCATAATATCAACTCTAGAGCAATGAGGTACATTCTCTATAGTGATCAATTAAAATGAATTGGCAATTTGATGGAGGATTCTGGGTTTGGCAGGTGCCAGAAGAACAGTACTTGTCTAACTTTATTAGGCAAAGTATACATTTTGGTGCAGGGGAATAATGTTGCAGAAGCTGGGGTGGGACCATTAGGAATTCTCAGTGCTCCCAAATGCGGTGATGGCCCTTTCCTCTTCCAACATAACTGTGCACCAGTGCACAAGGAAAGGTTCATAAGAACACGGATGGAAGAATTTGGTGTGGATGAGCTCGACAGTGTCCTGACCTCAACTTGATTGAACACCTTTGGTATAAATTGTAGAGAAGACAGAGAGCAAGACTAGTCTATGATCTCCCAAATTTGCTCCTAGAAAAATCACCAAACATTCCTGTAAACAGATTCTGAAACCTTGTGGTCAGAGTTCCCAGAAGAGTTAAGCTCATTAAAGCTGCAAATGGTGGACCAACATTATATTGTGCACTATGGATTAAGAATGGTATTGTCACTGTACTTTATATCCAAGTTAAGGTAGGTGATCAAACACCATGGGCAATATAATGTAGTTATATGCAGCTTTGTGTGTAATTTTGACCCTGTGCAGACTAGAGAAAAAAGCCCATTGTATTTAATGTATTGGTTTTTCTGGTAATATTTTATGTCTGACTTTTTTTCAGTTTCTGGGTAGGGCCAGCATGAACGTTAACGAAAGTCAGCAAGAGCATCCACACGTCTACCACGACATTGGGATCACCAGAAACAAGATAGTTACAGCCCAGTTTGAGTGCTACCAGAAGATTATGAAAGACAACACAAACAGCAGACAAGGTAGCTTTAAAGTTTTATGTTTCTGCTGCTCTACTCAGTTCAGATCAGTTCTTGTACAGTATTTATAAAACATACCATGGGATGGGACTGGGTAAAGGAAAAAAAGGGTAGTATATGAATCGGAGTACTTTTAATTTTTAGATTTTTTATTCCCTTGTTTCTGAGTTTTCACATGCAAATTAAAAAATGGACCTGATATAGTTTCACTGCTAGGACAAAACCTGTGATTGGTACATGGTTCGGTTGAACTGCAATCTCTTGCAAGGCATTTTTTGGTCTATTAAAATAGCCCTAGTAAAGGGCCATACTAAACCAGCAACAGAGTCATTGGGGCCTGTCGCTCATTGATGCACATGTGGAGCAAAGGCTGAAACCTGTGGTCTGATCCAATGAATGGGCTAATGAAGCTCAGGTTGATAAAGAAGGTAATCCTGGTTTTGTTAGAAATATGTGGGAATATAAGGGACATCAACTGGTAATGTATGTGGCTGGATAACTGCACGTCAGACAGGACAGTCATGCTGCCCCTTTCAAACTAAAAGAAACAGTATCTCAGAATTGAACAAGGTGATCTAGACTAATGAATCATGCTCTTTATTAATGCCATTTATTTGATGACCAGGTGTGTCATCAATGATTTCCCAATATTATTATACTAGAGGAGGAAGGTGACTTGATGATTTGGGCATCATTCTGTTAGTAAACCTTAGATCCTGCCAAATGCGGATGTTTAATTTCCCTTTGGGATAAATAAAGTATTTTTGAATTTGAATTGAATTATATTTGATTTAAATATAATACTTGCATATATAATAAATATAATATAATAAAACAACCCTTCTAAAGCTGTACGATGGTTTCTCCTGTCAATGGTTTGAGGAGCACATTGGAAAATCTAAAGTGATTTCTTTTTAGCCTTTAGATTTTCCAGACCTCTATTTAATAAAGCATCTGGGGTATATGACTAACAAACAAGTCTGACCCATCAAGGCCTCTTCAACTTCCAGGAAACAAATGATATACTGATAACATTTTGGTTCTAGAAGTCAGAGGACATTTTCAGGGCTGTAGAGTCTATCCCTTGATGGCTTAGGGCTGTTTTAGCAGCGAAAGGTGGACCAACAGACTATTAGGTAGTAAGTTCTAATATATCTGATAGGTGTATTTTATTAAATCAAACAAGCCCATTAGAGAATGCCCAACTAAGAAATGTCTTCTGTTTTAGAACCCATGTGTAATCGGACTTGGGATGGATGGCTGTGTTGGGACGACACTGAAGCTGGAGTTACATCAGAGCAGCACTGCCCAGACTACTTCCAGGATTTTGATCCCTCTGGTAAGATCTACTGTTTTAAACAGGGGAAATGACAAACATAGAATTTTCTAACAAGATTTTAGGCAGCCTTGTTTACAAAGGCATCAAAGAAATACCACACAACTGCAGTGTCAAATGATTCAGTGTCAAACGTAATGAATATTGGTATTCACTTTGTTTTTTTACTAAAGCAGACAAGACAGGTATAAAATCATTAAAGCATAATTGATTCCCAAAATATGTTCCTATAAATCCCACCTATTATTTAAGACCTTTATAGCCCAGCTAGCTACATGGACTCCTTGAATTTGCAGTAATCTATTACTTTCTTTATTCACATTAAGCTCATGATGGCAGTGAAAATTAATATCCTTTGCCAAAAAATATATATATATTTTTAAATATTTTTTCTTTTTCTTTTTTGTCTTTTAGAAATGGTGACAAAGGTTTGCACTGAAAGTGGTCAGTGGTTTGTGCACCCCATCAGCAACCGGACATGGAGCAACTACACACGCTGCACCGAGCACACTCACGAAGGCATGATGGTATGTTTCCATAAAGGGCATCACAAAATATTGATGAACTGACCTTTTCTCAAGTGTCTGAAATGATGCTAAACAGTTAAACACTAAAGTCACACAGCACAACAAAATTGATCTGATCTTCAACTCAATATTATCTAAAATTAGGAAATGTGTTTAAACAACAACAACAATAACAAAAAAGAAACTACAAGGCATTTAAAGTTGCCAAAGATTGATGCCATCATGTTTGGATGGCTAAACAGAGGCATAGATGAATGACAAGATCTTTATCAGAACCCACTAGTGATAGCAAAATGTACACAAGACTTTGGACAATTATTTATTTATTTTCGGGGGAGCCGTTGTCTTGTACATAATCCGAGACTTAGCTTATCAGCAGCCTAACTAGGGACGTAAAAGCACTTTCTCCCGAGCCCTGTCTACCTATAATGCATTCTCCACATTTCTATTGGAAATGTCTTTGATTTAAATTACTCCATTCATGTATAAGTGGAAATTCAAAACGAGGCTACAACTTAACAGAACCACCTCTTGCATTTAGGCAATTAAGATAAAGCACTTAATGAATGAGCAGCTATGAGTATTGTATCTTTAACTGCTCTGATGGCAACTAAAAGGATTTCACCAATCATCTCCAGATTGTGCATTGATTGGTTTCAGAGATGCATAAGAAAGTTATGAATTTAATAAGCTGTAAATCAAATACATCCAACTGCAAGTGTTCAAAAATGACTTTGCAGATTAAATATAATGCAAAAATCTGGAAGACCCTAAACACCAAGGGGTGGTATTAAGTGACTGTTATCACAAACTAATGCTGGTGATTCAGGGGTCTGTTGCCTCACAAAATGTAGAGTTTTGGGGACTTAGATAATCAACCCATATGTAACTCAGGGATATCTATCTTCTGTTTTGTTCCAGACGGCGATGAATCATTTCTACTTAACCCTCATAGGACACGGACTCTCTCTGGTTTCCCTCCTTATCTCTCTGGCTATATTCTTTCATTTCAAGTAAGTCCCTAATATCAGTCTGCTTCAAGTTGAGGTCCTAATGGTTGATTCTTATCTGAGTGAATAAAATATCTCACTTTTCCTGCAGAAGTCTGAGTTGTCAAAGGATTACTCTTCACAAGAACCTCTTCTTCTCTTTTGTTCTGAACTCTGTGATCACTATCATTTGGCTGACCGCAGTGGCAAACAACCAGGATCTGTTGCAAAGAAATCCAGTGAGTTCATTGTTTGGTTCTAATCCATCTTCACTGTTTACTTTTAGCTTGAACTGCTGCTCAAATCTTTGCCTAAAAAGCAACTGGAATAATACTGACAGATCCATATATATATTCATTTTAAAATCTCAGTTAAGTAATGTACATAGTTATCATTAATTGAATGACCTTTGAAGACACATTTTCTGAAGCCAGAATCAGATATACAGTGGGGAGAACAAGTATTTGATCCACTGTTGATTTTTCAGGTTTTCCCACTTGCAAAGCATGTAGAAGACTG
>JAUZNJ010028517.1:21319-41529 GCA_034780135.1 Jordanella pulchra | reverse complement strand
TCAGTCAGAACTGAAGAAGTCTCTTGGATGAGAGGAGAAACGTCTTCTAGAAAACTACACGTCCAGTTGCCTAAACTTAACTTTCCTAGCTTGACCTGGATGACTGAGAACCTTCACCGATAGAATCACCAACTCTCTCTCTTAACTCACCAAGTCATCAACTCAGAGATTCACGTTTCACCTTATCAGTGCCTTTCTAATGTATATGTGCAAATAAGGATGTAAGTGTAAGGATATAAAACAGTTTCCGAGGCAGGATATGCTTAAAAGTCAGCGTATTGGCCTCATTTCAGTGTAATTTTGACAACTTTTTGATTTACCAGCAGCTGTGCTGAAATGCTGTGGACAGTACCCTTTAAGAGGAGCCCAGATGTCAGCTGATATCCTCATTTTTAGTGGCGACAAATTTAAGCGTGTAGGCCTCCTACGCCAAGATGCACTGCTGAAAACCAATAACTTCATAGGATCCCTATTTCTATGAGATTAATATAAACTGCGAACAAACAGCAATAAAGGGAACAAACAAAAGCGACCAACTCAAGACCGAGATTAAAAACCAGCGTTTGACCATTTCTCACTCAAGCCATTGCTGCAATTAATGATGAGTCATTGCTTACAACAGAACTTTCTTTTGACTGACAGCTTGGCAGGCTTGTGGCCAATCAGATGTGAGGAAATGGGATTTTACCACTTCGCTAAAACCAGGAGGGGGACAGACGCAACAGCAAGGTGGTTTCTGTAATCTGATTCTGTTATGGCTGTTTGATAGATTTATTTACACTTATTTATTTGTTTTTGTGTTAAAATTATTACTTTTAGTTAAAATATTACAAAAGATTAGAAATGCCTCTTTGATAGCAAAACAGAACTAACCTCTAACAGAGATCCTCTGCTGCTTTAAACTTTTCCAGTTTGTGGAACGGGGATGTACACAGACCCAAAACTTCAAGCCTGCCTTTCAGTAAATCCAGCAGCAGTGAGAAGGTCAAGCTGCAAAGCAGAAATTCTGAGGAGCAGAGACATCCAGCTAAACTTAACATTGCTTAACATTAGCTGCAGGCAGCATGAGTGGAGGTGGAGGACAAACTAGATGCTCTTTCTTTCTCTCTCTTTTACAAACAGGAAAAAATCCATATGTTTGCACTGGAAAATCATCAGCATATAAGGTCAGAGGTGTTTTTGAGGAAAGAAAACTTTACTGAGGGCATTTAAAAGATTCCAGGACTTTTAATATTACTTTTAGTGAAAAAAAGGATGTTGCAGCTTTGCACCAATTCTAGCACATCTGAGACAGAAACAAGACAAAGGTCAACTGAAAGTGAAATTCAGTCAGGGCGAGAAAAAAATATAACCACCAGACTGATGACCAAAAAAAAGATACAGAATAAAATAGCAAACTACAATGTAATTATGAATTATGAATATATTTATAATAATAACATTGGTAAACTTTCAATTGAATAATAATTTGATCAAATTTCACAAAACCTGCAAAAAAGAAAATATCTTTTTCTAGTCATACACTCTTATTTATATGTAACCGTGATATAGGCTGCAGTTTTTGCCATGTTTAAAATGTGTACACATATGTCTAGATAAAATGAGCCAAAAAACAGCATTTCTAATCAAAAATGTACATTTCTGAGGTTAAAATAATCAGTAAATACTTGTTCCAAATGTTACATGATGCACCGTAATCATGTGACCTCTGTATGGGTGAAAGAAAAGAAATAAGAAACTAGAAAAAGTGGCATTTCCTACAAAAATGCAGTGTGAATGCTGTACGCCAAACTAAGCTGTAGGCTGAAAATTACAGCATTCACACAATAACATACAGTAGACCAGAATACCTTCTGTCGAGGTTATTTAGAAAGAACAGATTAAGTGGTAGATGGTTTGAAAAATGCTTCCTGTGTTTAAAAACAAGAAAACTTGCACTATTGGATGTGAAGTTTGTGTTTTCATTTCCTTTGCTTTTGCATTCTACAAATATGTATGATTAATATATTTCTTCTTTCTATTGGGTTTCCTCTTAATCTTGAAAATGAAATAAACTGGTCTGATGAATTTAAAGTGACAGAGTTCATTTATTTTTGGGGTTTTTCAGCCGAGCCACAGTAAAAATGAATAGTGCTAAAGTAAGCTTTCACTTCCTATTCAGGATCAATTTTCAAAAACTGTTTTAATGACTAATTTAAACCCTAACGCATGGGTTATTTAACTGAGTGGCTGCACAAAACTTTAAGACTAAATACCGACGTTTTTTTTATTCACATAACAAAGGCTAGGAAGCCCAGAGGCTGCAGGCGTTCATTATTTCACCGGGAAGGGGCATTTATCACCGAGATTAACGGCACGCTGGGCCATTTGCATATTAGAAAAAATATAGTTTTGGGCTCGATAAATCATTCGAAGCTCCAGGTTGGGAGCTGCTGGTCTGTGGAGCATCAAAAAAAGCATTTCACTACAACTGAACACAGCACTGCAATTTATACACACCTATTGAACATTTTTTATAATGTGTTATGTTATCCTGCTAACGTCATTTAATAATGCAGGACACAGATGGCCAGGGTCCGCTACCTCTGAATATCATGCTGTGATCATTAGAAGACTTGTTGGAGACTGGTTGAGGAGGTAGATCAGCCATTTGACTGCGCCGTGTCTCAGCAGGGACACATCAGGATTACTGAACCCTGTTCTGTTGGGAATCTGTATGATAGAACAACAGAAAGAAGTGAAATTATTTTAGGTGGTTTAGTTTCTATCTTGTAAAGATGTGTAGCTATCATTTTGATGAACTCGGATCAAACTGATTGCAACTAGAAATGCACCAATTCAATATTAAAGGAAATTGATCTGGTATCAGTGAAAATGGTCCCAATCCCCCAAAGTGTTCAATTAACTAAGTTCATTTCTATATTAATACATTTAAGTGAGGTTAAAAATCTCTTGAACAGCAGAAAGATTTTCCTCTTTCTGTTCATTTTCTTTGTTTCAGTCATTTTGAAGCATTCCAGTTGCATATTTATTTTTTAATAATAATTTCCATATTCCATAATTTCCCTCTGGGATTATTAAAGTATGTCTGATTCTGATATATGTTTTTTCAGGAGAAAATCCATCCTTTTATTAAGATTTACTGTTTTTATGACTTCTTTTTTGACCTTATAAAAATCCCAGGTTGCTGTTGGGGATATACAGTTTATACATATGTTCACACATGTCATACTTATTTGAGATAAGTTTATGACAGGTTATGTTATTCAAAAATCAGGATCTGCATTCTTTCTTTTTCAGAGAAGTGAAAAAATGTGGATCAATGCATTTCTAATTGCAATCAGAGGTTATCCACCTGTATGTAGCTTATTCTCATTACACATGTTGATGAGAGAAAAACTCTTAGGGATTCATGTTACAAGTCTAAAAAACATAGAATAAGGAAGGGCATGGTTTAAAGAAAGTAAATGTACCTTTGCTAAAGGCCATGTTTCCACGTGGAAGAAGGTGCTCTGGTGTGATGACACAACAGTTATGGTGCGTTCAGGCTCAAACGCCAAAATTTGGATGCTGGATCAAAAAGCTGGTCAAGATGCTTTGATGCCTCGACACTCTGTATGATCTGTTCATCTTCTCTCATCACAAACTAGAGAGCAGATTGGCTTTATTTTATTGTTATTGATCTGAGTTCCAATCAAAGTTTGTTAACTTCTATGAATAGATTATATATTTTTGTGTAAATGTTGACCTTGTGCTCAGAGAACTGTTAACACATATTAGTGTAGAGATTACTTATTTGTAAGTGTTTTTGTCTTCTCATTGTTGCTTCCTGTGTGTTTATGAGGATGACTATGAGTGAATAAGTGTGGAACAGTATGGGAAGCTCTCCAAAACAGGACATCCACCCTCCAATCACCAGCTGTTTACCTCAGAGACTTCCCATCAAATTGGAGGACCGCACACACAGGCGCCTTCACAACTCGTCACACGCCGTCACTCACTCTCTCTCCCGATCAGATTTGATTAGGGCCGTCTCTGTTGACACTGAGGTGGAGTTATGTGAGCCTCATATTTGTGAGAGTTTGTTTCTAGGTGTACGTGGATTACTGTGTTTTAGTGACATACATGTGGGACTCAGCTGCCTTTAAAATTAGCAAGAAAAATCATTTGTAGATTAGCGTGTCATCTTGGTTATAGTTCAGGGCGAAGCTAGATTTCTGTTGAGGATCTAGATAATAAATCTAGGTCAGACTAATGTCCTCTGAAGGGATGGAAACATGGCTTGTTGTGAGCGTGTCTGTGATGTCACCCAAATTATGACGGTGCCCAATTAAGGACCAAGCAGAGAGCAGTGACTGACTGCCTGACTGGCTGACTAACTAACCAAATGTGTGTGAGTTTGTGTGTCTCTCTAATAGCTTCATATTGCTGTATAAAATGCTAGCCAGATGGTCATTTGCTCCCTGAAATTGTCCCGAATCTTCAAGGTGACATGATCAGCGGTCTCGTACTTTGCTTAGGGCCAAGAAGCTTAATCTCCCTAATGATGCTGCGCAGGGTGACCGCATAAATCCAATGTATGTTAAACCAACTGAGCCTAGGCTAAAAGGATGTGTGCGTGTGTGCAGAGGCATACTTATTTAGCAATTTTGCAGTTCCAGTTGTTGCATGCAAAAGCAACAATTAGCTCACAAAAAGAGATGCTTTATGGGCAGGAAATGCTGCTCAGGGTATGTTGGTGAATGTTCTCAGTCACGCAGGATGTGGCAAATCCAAGAATCCTTAAACACAAACTGAGCGGCACGGTGCACGCTGTTCAGTCCAAGGAGAAAAGCACATTGTTGAAACCAAACAGTCACTCCACTATGGCATAACACAGGACAGGACTCAGCTGTGCACCTTCACCACAAGGATAAGGGACACTGTTGAGGAAAGTATGAGGATTTAAAAAGTATTAATGTCTAAAAAGTGAAAAAAATTGAAAAAGTGAAAACAGCTCTGAACAGAGAGGAAAGCCTCAGATCATAACTTTTAAAAACCGTTCAACCATGAGCCTGATGCCCAGTCAGTGTCCAACCAGTTCCTGAAGTTTACCATAACATCTAAAGTTTTTTCCTAAACTACTTACTGACAAAGGTCTTGCTGCAACGACAGTCTTGGATATATCAGGTAGGTCTTAGACATCTTAATTTTTGTATTTCTCCATCTTAAATTTTACCTTTAGCACGTATATTATTCAAAAGTTACCAATACAATGAATAAACATCTGGAGCTTATTCTAGGCTTTAATTGTTATTTAGCTCCTTCAATTTTTGATCTCTAAACAAATTAAAATAATTAGCAACTTGCTGAAACTTCTACAAATGCAACTTTCAATGGTCCCTAATCATTTAATAGAACACTGCTTTTACTGCAGTGGTAAATTGTAATATATGTGTTTTTAATGGGTAAAATCTGACTGAACAGCAACTGCTTTGGAAACTTAAGTAACAACATTAAGTTAATTAAAGTTAAATTTGATTCTGTTATTATTATATAATATTATAAATAATAACATTATAAAATTATAAATCAAACTTAGATGTATGGTTTTAGAACTCCACAAAAACACCACTACTAACTCTACAACACAAAAACTAATTTAATACTTTCTGTCGCTGGATTATGGGATCAGAAAAAAACAGATTGATAGAGAAAGATAATCGGAAAAAAGGGTAAAAAGCTTTAAATTGTCTGTAAAAACTTCCTGTCTAGACTAACATGCCGTATCTTTATATAGAATCATTTAAAAACAGCAGAGATGCTTCCTTTGACAGAGTTCTCCATTTGTTTCATAGCAACAGCTGAAACGGCCGCAGCTCCTCTGCAGCTCTAAGTGTTGAAAGTTCAGAGGAAAACAGGACATCAGCACTTTGAAGAGAAGGTCATCTGTGGGTGTGTGCGTGCACACTTCTAGACACACACATGAATTGGAAGGAAAGACTCATACCTGCCATAATTACTGGTCTGCACTGACTTCAGAGTCCTTCCTCCGCTCAGCAATGGGGTCCAAAAATGGTGCAGAATTCAAGTGAAAGAGCACTTCTTCTAAAAGCACAAAAAGCTGCACTTTACAACAGCAGAGGTACCATCATGTTGGGTTCAGAGTGACCTGACCAAAGCATCTTCACTGCTGATGTGACATCTAATGCAGCGAGGCTCGACTTTTCTGAGAAAACCTCAGCTTGTGGTGTAATGAGATTCAGCAGAGAAAACTACACCAGAGCTGTGCTCAATGTAGGCACATATGGGGAAAAAAGGCAATAATAGTCACTATACATTTTTTACGGTAGTATTAAAGAATTTTAGCAAGTTGAGGATGAGTGAAATATTTTGAAGTTAAAGTAAATGGGAAAAAAAATACCTCAAGTTAAAATGTTTAAAAGATTAGGTTTTATTCAAGAAAATGCATGTTTTCATACTTTAAACAGCGACCAGAGGATTACAATATAAAACCACTAGATATTCATATGATACATGTAGAATCTATTCAAACATCTGGCTATAAATAAACACATGTAAAAATGATAGTCTTAATAAATGGATAACTGCTTCATGTTATATTTACCTGTTAAGGTTGAATCCAAAGAAGAACTACATCTTTTGCTGAGCAGGTACTGAGATCAATAAATGAGGCAGGTTATTCCTTTTAATAGTATCCAGCATAATTAATACAATTATTGTAAAAAGCCCTGATTTATTGTTTTAGTGTTTTCCTTCTGGCTTTGATTTGACCAAGAACCATTTCTTTAGGCTTTTTTGTTGTGACCACTGGTCAGAAAATACCAGTTTGCTTTTAGTTTGTTAGTAAAAACTAGAGAAAACACAAAAATAAATTAGTTTGACACACATAATGTGTAATACCCCGGCTGTTAGCTGGAAGACTGGCATGAAAAAGGTGATTAACTGAAGGATAATTTATCTCTCAGGTATTTGTTGGACTTTATTTATTTTGTTATTTCCTAAAGTCATGACTTATAGAGCCTCTATTTGCTGTTTTTCTATTTAAATACACACCACATATTCTTTAATATATATTTCACATCATTTTGTTGAGGTTAGTAACAAAGATACAAAAACCAGCTGAAGAAAAACAACAGAAAGCCCAGAAAATCTTTAGAAGATTACAAATAAATCTGGTTACAAATAAATCTGGTTGTGTGAAAAGAAATCTTTAACATAAATGAAGATCGTTGTTGACTTTAGATGTAATATGAGTCGTTCGTTCCCCTACTTTACATCAGATTCTACAGAGTCCCACTGTATAAGTGGGACCACTTCTTCAGTTTGATTTGGGCTCTTAAGATGTAATGGTTTTATATAACCCTCTTCTTTATCAGATGGTATAGTTGGGATCTGTGGTAAATGTCCAAATGATGCTGTTACAGAACTGCTGCTTTGGCTTTTAATGACTATTTGGCCCAGTCTCCCTGTGGAAACACAGCATAGCTAAATTAAGAAACTTGGAGGGCTACGGTGAATAAAAATCTACTGACTAAGCAAAAGTTAAAGGCCGTGCATGGGCAGCAGATCAAAACTTTCTCCAAATAACTAGAAAAACAAAGCCTGGTTGTAATGATTTATAACTAGGAAAAAAAATAAACTATAATTATAAATTTTGTTTTTTTCTGTGTTTGAGGTTTTTTTATCAGTGTAGAATATCTCCCTCCTGTCCACAGAAACCGTTTGGAGTAAGTTGCACAGTTCACTATTTTATGCACATTGTCACAGCAGATCTTTGGTCTTAATATTTAACAAATGCAGGATTGTTGATGTTGACTTTCAAAATAAATTCAGTGTTTTAACATACAGAGGCATTTTTTTAACAGGTCATGACTACACACAATGTTGGAATCTGTATGAAACACATTGTGTAATAACTCATATAGTTCAACAGAAAAATGAATCGAAAATAAAGATATTATCATCACAATAACATGGTTATTGGTGAGCTGAACTTCCTGCTTGTTCTTGTTCCAATAACCTCTTGATTCAGTTTTATCCCTCAGTTTCTACTTTCTTTAGTTTTAGTGAATCTGATTAGCCTTGGATACGGTCCAGTAAATGACTAGAAATATATATGATTAATAGAGTTTATTTCTTATTAAAAAAACTAAAATTATATTTTAAAAAAATTGGGACGAAAGGTTTATACAAGACAATGTTGGTTTGCATCCTTTATTTGAATTCATCGTAAAAAGGGTCAGTAGAATCTCACTTAATAAAGGAATTAGTCAAAAGAAGGAGGCAAAAATCCACAGCCGAATATTTTGATGCTTTGAAGGCAATCTGCGGTTCTTGAAAAAACTTGGGAACAATACCTTAAAAAGCTACGTTTTTTTTTCATCCCAAAACCGATAAAAGGCTAGACTGGGACTCTGCTACTTTTGAAGTCCAACAGGACCATTATAACCTGTTCCATCGAAAGAAAGCTAGTTTAAAACCAAACGGACCAGCTTGGTATTGTCTTAGGAAATAAAAAAAACAAGACATTTTTTTTGTTTTTAATTCTTAAAATCATTGGAAAAAACATATTGAAATATAATTTAATTTTCTGGATGTTTATATTTAAGTAAAGTAAAAACTTTATTGATGTTACATTTTCCTGGTAGTTTTAGTGTCATTCAGTGCAATAATTGAAACAAACAGGAAAAACTGCTTTAACCTCCGTTTGTTATTCTAACCATTTTCAAACAAAATAAAGTGCTTCTTTGTTATTTTTAGCCAAAGTTGTTGGGATCTGTTGTGGAAGGTCCAAAGATCCTCCTGTTGCAGGCTGTGGACCCCTGGACTGGACTGAAAACAGTCCAACAGGGAGGCTGATGCCTGAACTGACGGAGCTGCAGTAGTTTCTAAGTGTTTTTGCTCAAAGCAGACAGAATTGGGCTCAGAACCGACTTCAACTGGAAATCAAATTAATTTCAGTTCAGTTCTCAATTCAATTCAATGAATATAAACTGTAGAGATGAGGTCTCTTCACAGGAGGACTGCAGGTTCTGGACAATTGGCTTCTGCTAAAAAGTCTTAAAGCTGATAATTCAAAGTGGTTAAAGAAATTCTTAGATATGGAATGTGATATTATACAAGATTTTTAAAAATATTTTTAACATTTTCCCCATAATAGATATAGTATTTATTATAAAAGAAGTGGAAAACCTTAGAAATGATTCATTCTGATCCTACTTTACCTGAAACCTGCTACTTTAAAATGGCTGCCTTGGTTTGTTTGCAAACAAATGTGTTCTAGATGAATGTTTTTCACTTTTCTGGGTTTGGCGTTTGTCTCCTATCCAACAGCACTCTCACTTGTTTGGTCCAAAGGGATGTAATAGGATATCGGATGGCGGTAATGCAGCATTAGTGCAGCAAGTATGAATTGAAAATGCTGGATCAAGATAGATCAGCTACTGAGGGCAAAGAAAAGATTAAAGAAGCAGGTTAAAGGCCCCAGATATGATTAAGTTTTATTAGATCCACCTTTTTTTCTGAGTCAGCTGCAGAGTTAGCCATAGATCAATGTCAGCACTGTTCCACTTTTAGCTTTGCGGCCTGATCAGCCTGCAACCCTCATTATATCACATCACCTCTGCTCTCAGTTAGATATATGTGTTTATTTTCATCCTAACCCATTTTTCTATTGTTACACAACCTTTAACCCTGTTAGTTCTGTGAAGTTATTCATCCAGATTCATCTGAAAGACTGGAATTACGTGCCTGACACTAAGTGTGAACCTTTGTATATGTGTATGCATGATGAAACATGGTTTGACTCTCATGTTGACTGTAAAAGTGGGAATGATAAAATTTAGCACTACAGGTCTGTGTGTGTGGAGAAAACAGATGAAGGGAGGAGATGGCCAGAGGCAGAAACACAACTCTTTTTCAGCATCGCTTCCTGCAACATTCAGCTTCCAGGCATCACAAAAAGACGCCTGAATCACAGATGGGGAATTCAGGGATATGAAAAAGTGGGTGCATGTGCTCATGCATGCTGATAGTGACCCATAACTCTAAAACTCTGCTCAGGAAAGAAGTTTTTGTTCTTGTCCAAATCTAAATATGCTGATATTTAGATTTGGTTACGAATTATGCTTAACTATTGTGTCATCATGTTCAGGTTGTTTTCCCTTTAGTCTTATTTAAGGTGGGTTATTTTTTAAATATATTTATTCTTAGATAATCTTAAACCTGGATTTGACATGAAAAACATTGTTTTTTATTAAATCAGTTTCTGCAGAGGAGCAGATTTTTTCAGCTCAGTCTGACACGTTAATGTCATCAGGAGCAGCTCTCAGGAGAAAAAAAGTCTGAAAGAAAAAGATCTTACTTTTAATAAAAGGCACGCTTCAGCGACTGTTTCTTGAGCACATTAAAGCGGAATATTATTTCTAAATTATTGCAATGTGACATTCATGAGCATTTGAACAGAAAATTGGGTTTATTTCATGGTTTCTAATTGGTTTGCTCAAGGTATCCTCGGTCCCTAGGATGTTTCATGCAAATTGGGCCGGATTGACTCGCCCATCCCTGGCGATTAAATTAGTTGGACTTCAAACAAGCAGCTACTTGTGGATTTTCTTTTCTAAGTATATCATGGCCAGACGCTCTCAGGTACATCAGATGGTGCTTAAATAAGTCTTTCTTCAGGGTTCCTTTGAAAACACTTTATCCTCATTTTTCAGATATACAGAAATCCCTGTTTCTATGAATGGACATCCGGTCAGGAAAAAAATACACAGCAATGTTACACATCAGCTGTGGGATTAAAGAACATACTCCATTACTTACTTCAAGGTTTGATTAAAACTCTTGGTATTATGAATGAACTATATTTAATGTTTAGTTTTTAACAGGGCTGCCAAAAGTTTCTATACTCAAAAAAGTATCAATAGTTAGACGCTGTGTCTGGATACAACACTAATTTGGCATAGTTTCAATACTAAACAAGTGTTGTTTGCATATTTTTGCTATTTTCAATGTTCAATTTCTGGGTTATTTATTTTGCACATTCATTTAAGTAGCATCTGTGATTCTGTTGAGAAAGCATGGCGAGATTGAAAAAGCTGAGTTTTTTCCAAGTGATGTTTTTTTATTATGGCTTCAATTATTTTTGTCATTTTTTGACAATGGTATTGAATATCAAATATTTACCTTGGCATCAATATTGAGTTTGAAATTTAGTTTTAAGTGACAAAGAAAAAAACTAATTAACAAAAAAAAGTTAATTTACCATCAGCAGCATAAAACTCACCTGTACACTACAATAAGAGATATAGAAATAAATTTAAAAAAAAAAATAAAAAAAAAGTTTACAGTCCTTAATATGAACAGGTCATTTAGATGAAATGATTGTTTTTGCCCTTGAGATAAAATAGATGAAGAAACACCAGAGTTATTGTAAAAATGAATTGTAATGCAGCAGCCATTTTCTTTAGCAGCAAAACATCAAGAGTAAAATTACGATATCTGAAATTATACTTTTGTTGAGTAAACTGGGCCCCAAAAATGTTAATTTTTCAAAGTAATTTAAGTGATTCTAATAATTTGTTTGCTCACACATTGTTTGAGTCAACCGATTACTCGTTGGTATATCAAAGTATATCAGAGTGCAGTTTGAGGTCATCTGTACAGAAGCTCAGGTTTGGATCAAGTGGGTCATACAAGCAATGAAACAAAACTTTGAGTTAATCAAGCTTAGTCAATAGAATAGAAAGTGATTTTATTGCCCAACAATAGCAAAATTTTGGAGCAACAGCAGCAAAGTGACATGAATGTAAAGGAAGTAGATTTACACAAAAATAGAATAAAAAAAATTATAAAATGTATAAAGAAGAAAATACTGTGCAGTAAGGGTAAAAACTTTTTAACATTAATACAGTGCAGTTATTAAACAATTACTACGTGTACAACCGATTGGTTGTACATGTGGTAATTGTTGACTTAATGAGACTCTGTGAACATTCTCAGTCATCCAGGTCATAGTCAAGCTTGGAAAGTTCAGTTTAGGCAACTGGATGTAACTTGGATGCAACTTTTCATCCAGTTGCCAGCTGCTGGGAGGAAAGATCTACAAAAACACTCCTATATGTATTTGGGATGCAGCAGTCACTGTCACTAAAGGAGTTCTCCAGTTCGCAATATAACAATGCATTAGTTGGAAGACATTGTCCAGCTGTGATGTATTCAAACCAGACCTCATACTACCTGCATTCCAAACACAGAGCTCGTTTTCCTAATGAGCTTTTTGGTTTTATCATTGCTTAATGATTAAACTTATTGGTGAAACCTATTGCTTTTTATACACCTGTTATACTGTTGATAATACCTTTTTTAAATAAACCAATTGTTTAAAAAATGGACAATGCAAAATTTATCAAATGATCCTTGCAAATATTTATTGGAACATTTTCTTCCTCCTTCCTTATGGGGTTCCACAGGGAGTTGTTTTAGGTCTGTTGTGTGCAGTTTTTATAGTGGTTAACCTTAAAGTCGTTTAGTCATCCTGAATAGCTTTAAATGTGATTATAACTTGTTTTTATGTTGCCATAAGGAGACAAACTGTATATTTTCAACTTTGACTGAATGCTTTTGCTTTTGTTAAAAAGAACCAGAGACCCTTTCTCGTATTTATCCAAAGGCAAGGTGTTTTTTTTTTAACGAACGGAGAGAGGCTGAGGCAGGGGGTTTAAATCTATCAAATATTAATCTTTACTTTTACTCCTCACATCTTCTCCCGCCTGTCAGATTTATTCATGTATAGTTTATAAACTCGGAGCACATATTATTATTAATCAGTTTGAAACCTTTTTATGGATACCAAAATGGCAGCATGTTTTTTTAACGTTTGGTTCTTCACCAACACTTTCCTCCAACTATAAAAAGACTGGGTTGTTCACCCTGGTTCCCGCAGAGAATCCGCCATCTTTGGCGAATCCCAGCCTCTTTGAACTAAGCGTCTGTTTGTGGGCTGCTAGAAGCCTTGTCATATTCAGCGTGCCAGCAAGTCTGCTGCTGTTTAAATTTGATATGAGAATGGAGCTTGGATAAATCATTTTTCGCATAAATCAAAAGTGTGCTCAGTTGCACAAAGAGTTTGTGCTGCTTTAAAGTGTGACAAATTACCTCAAAGCTCCTTCAGCATAAAGATCACAGATCAGGGATCAGCTCTCTGGTTGTGTTTGAGATTTCTTCTTCCATCCCTTCAGCTGTATTTGTTGATTCTGCGCTTTTTTTTTTTTTTTTGGTTGTTGAGACCGAAAATAAAATATCCTATATGTTCTAGAATAAATGGCCATCTTTAAGGGGTTTGCAGTGTGGCTTTACATTCACATGCAGGGAGTGAGAGACTTGGATGGAAAACAAGTAGGACAGCAGAAGCCCCTGCTACCCGACCTGCAGGCATCCTGGCTTCACACAGACCCACCAACCGTGACGGTTTGTGTTTATGTTTGCTGCTTTTACATGTTTGGAAGTGTGTAAATGTGAGGCCCATGTTTCACCTCGTACGCTGCTGCTTATCAGTGTTAGCTGAAGTCTTCTCCTGTGTGAGGTGCTGCTGGCACTTTCCCTGCCCTCTAGGTTCCTGCCTCATAAAAGAAACAACACAGAAGCCTCTGCACAGTTTAATGAGTATGTCAGTGTTGCCTTTGTAGTGTGATTGTGTTTGCACATAGATACGGATTTAAAACAGCTTATATGTAATACATTTTATTCTGCTATTGTTGCAAGCAAATAGAAAAAATTGTGACAAGAAATCTGGAAAAAAGGCAATTCAAAAATAAAACTTCAAATATTGCTTTTTTGAAAAGTAAGATTTTGAGTTACTTTTCTGTTTTCTTAAATTTTTTACTTGATTTTTTTCAACATTTATTTTCTTAAATTTTGTTTATCATCTCTTTTTTTTAACCGATTTTTATCTTTTTATTTGTTATTTCAAAGGTTTGTTTTTTAGACAGTTTTATGAATTGTATTCTTTTCAGATTATTTTGTCAGGTCACTTCAAACCCGATACAGATGCTTCTTATTGACTAATACAGTGTTGTTGCTGTCAGGCTTCCACTCGAGAGCAAAGCTGCCACAAAAATGCGATTTAGTTAAGAAGAGTTTAGAAGAATCCAGTTTTTAAAATAAAACCTGAAAAACAGAAATTTAAAATTAAAATTTAAAATCTATATAAAAATAAAATACAAATAAAAAAATAGAAAAATATATAATCTGTAATACTAAAAGATTAAAAAATTTAAATTTTAAACATTTTTGATATACTTTTTTAAATCTATTTTGTTTAAAAAAAACTAAACCGGATAAAACAGCAAAGTTTCTCTCAAAATCTTGTTTTGGTTAAATTTGTTGTTAAAGTTTTTTTTATTTAAATTTCCAAATTGTGTTTTTCCATTTATAAAAAGAGTTCTTTGCTCGTGGCAATAATGGAACAGGATTTAATCATATGCTTAGAAACGAGCGGACGGATAAACCTTGTGAACTGCAGAACCTGTCGCATTCAGACAGATGGGCTTTTCAGGCATTTTCTGTGAGTGTAAAAAAAGAGACAGGTTATAAGGGTGTGTGTCTGTAATGTATAGGCATTCCTATACTACCATCTGTTGTGGGATGCTGGTTTAGACTGAAATATTGCTCCATTCATCACGCAGCTGAACCCACACAAAGTGTCATCGCTTTTTTTGTGTGTGTACGCTCGCATCGATGGGTAAGATGTGTCTCTCCTCGTGCATTTTATTTGTGTGTGTGTTTGTGTGATGGAGAATGACCACAGATCCATTGTACAGAATCCTTCATGTGGAAAACCTCTCCCTCCGCCTGCCGTCGAACATTCATCTACTGCACCGCATGTTTGTGTGTGCGTGTGTGTGTGTGTGTGTACATGTTGGACCAGGGGCTACAGAGTGAATGATGGTTTTCTGCCTGCATGAAGCAAAATAACTTGGGAGTTGCTGCTACTGTATGTCAGGCCTAAAACAGACACACCAACAGTAGGAGCAGAGATGGAGGCTACAGAGTCCCTCCTCTTCACAGGCTGCAGGAGCAAAACTAATTGGAGGCTGTAAAGATGCTGTGGAAACTGACAGAAATTGCAAATATTGTGTCAAATGGCAGCTTGAAATATTTTGTATATTTTTTAAATCTATACATCTACCTGGAAAATAAATTAAAAAAGTGGTGGATGCAGACTCTACAGATGATGCATTGATTCCAGCCCTGTTTTCCTTGAGCTTCTGAGGCCCGGCCGGTTAAGGCCGATGCTAACACTAGGCTTAGACAAAAATGTTTGGAGAAAATCATCAAAGCAGATATATGAAACTGATGCTATTTAGTTAAACAAGATGCAAAAACATGTAACCTTCTTGTCCATTCAGTTCATTTATGTAATGCCAGCTCACAGTCAATGGCATTTCAAGGCGCTTTGCCAATCTCCTTAAGATTTCAGTAAGTTTTGCAGAGACCTGACCCTTAAATACTTATTTGATGCAGATGTTTAAGAAGGAACATGTTGAAATGCTGCAGAAAAGCAACACTCAAGAATTGAACTTTCAGGCTCCCAGTGAAGACAAAGAGGTGAGTAAAACTGTTCAAATGCAGACCTACATTGCAAATCTAGATTAAGGAATCCACCAAACACAAAAGCCATTAAAGCAGTACCTCTAAAGACATCCAGGGTCTAAACTCTGGATGTGTGCAGATCTAGCCGAAGGGCTGCGCTGGCAGTGCCAGACTATTTAATACAGCATTAGAATTCAGTGTCACTGAAATTATGCATCTTTGTGCCTTTAATGTGCTAGACCTAAATGCAATAGCTACAAACTCTAAGGCATCTTGGGTAAAAGACCTGTGACTTTAATGAAACAGTGTTTGTGCTTTACTGTACCATAGATGGAACATAATAGTCCATTTTTATTTAAAGCCTAATCAGTGATTTATTGATTTTGTTTTTACTTTCTTGACGTCAGACTTCATAAACTGTCATTTGCATTAGCTAGGTGGGTACTGTAGGTTCAATAATAACTGCCGTTGAAGCTACATCTGAACTTATCTATTCATTTGCATAGAAAGAGTTGATGATACCAGGGTAGTGTAGGAAGGGCAGCCTGAAATATTTTTATATAATGATTCTGATTCTGAAATGAAGAGGTTTTATTAAGAACTTGCAAAGGTTGCACTAAATGACAAGGGCACTGATTATGAACATTGGAGGGTCAACTCTAAACCATTGCATAAAGACTGGGACATACTGTATGAATAGCTGCTGCTGGTAGGCAAAGCATGTATAGAAAGTGTTAGAATACGAATAAAGATAATTATCCTAACTGATGTAAATTACAAGAATAAATGAACTAAGGTGGGTTAACGCTGGAAAAAAACAATTTAGAATCGAAAGATACTAGATGGCTTATAGAGACAGATATTATTTCCAGGACTAGGTTTCATAAAAATGATTATCTGTAATTATGTTAATTAGAATACTACTGACATTCTTTGATTAATTTTGGACACCTCACACAACCAGTCAGTTAAACACCAAAAAGATAAGATGTTTTCTGGCCACACATGAGGAAATGAACAACCCCTTGCAGGCCTGTGCCCTGTTTTAAAGAAAAATTCCTTCTGTACTTTTTGCTCTGCAACTTCATTGGAATCTGGCAAGAACCTCAACGCTGATCTCTGTAACCATTTCTCTGCCTAGTTAAGATAAAGAGTGAATGTTCAGTTCTGTTTGAGAGACGTCGCTTTAAGAGGATTCCTTGATATTGTGTGATCAATTATGAGGAAATAAAACTCGGAGGGGATGCAGAGGAGTCTGATAGAGTGTGGCCCCTTTAACCAATGGGGTTAAAAAGTAGCATACAGGAACATCTCACTAGGAGCAGAAATTGAATGACATTAAAATATTATGACATGCAAACATGCTGACTGTAAACTTAACTTCACACCTCAGATCCCTTTGGATTGTCTTTATTCTCTGATAGTTGTCTCCAAAGGAAGTAAAGATGAACCCTAATTGGATCTAGAACAAACATAATCTTAGCAACACTTAAGTTTTCGGTGTGGAATATTTAAAGTTCTTTTAGACTAATGAAGTTCATGCATTTTACTTTTCGGTTCCAGCAGCTTAATTATGAGCTAAAATGAAAGATCCACCAATTTACTCTTGTCCTTCTGATTTTTTAAATCTGCAGTTTTAAATGTTGTTCTGACATCTTGTAAAGTGTTTTCTTTGCGCGTCTTTTTTATTATCCTCATACCTTTTAACTCTTCTCCTTACTCTTTCTCACCCGCTCTTCATCCGCTCTACTTCTGATGTTCCTTTACTGGATGGAGGCAGAAATAGAGACAGAACAGGGACCAAGTCCCCCTCCGTCAGTCGCTGGGACAGATCTTTCTTCTGCTTTATTCTTCAAAGCTTTGTCTTGATTTAGATGCTGATTTCTCCGAACTCATACATGACAGAAAGAATGGAGAAGTTTGGACAGACAGAAAAATGTAGGAGGGGCAGAAGACATTGAAGAAGCACTCTGGTATATCTGAGGTTGTGTTGAGCTGTGGCCTTAAAAATGAACTCATTTAAAAATAACAAATAAAGAAATAAGCAAATGGAGTAAAAAAAATCGTTCTAACACAACGCCTTCATGTTCCACTCCAATAATTTCTTTTTGTTGACAACTAATCCTTGAAAGCTACTGTCCTGCCATCGTTGGATGCATTCTGATTTGAACACAAGCTAAGGGGCTTTGTAATGAGCCATTTATGTGATTCTGCAGCATTGGAGAAGGGATGCAGCTAAACTCTGGAGGCCAGTAATGCTTTAAGACTGGAGTTCCACATCCCCTTCCCTGTAGAGTGCCCTATACACCGGGACTTGGTAAATCTGCAACAACATGGATCAGAAATCAGAAAAAGCTTTATTGCCAAGTACTGTTTTCTATGTCTGATGAATTAGTTTTGGTTAAAAGGTGCAACTCACAGACAAATATACAGTCGGTATAAGTAAATACAGGATTTTATTATTTGGAATAGACATTGTAAGTTGATTTGTAACATAATGTTGCAGTTTACAGATTTTTTCAAAGCACCTTGATTTGAGAATTCACCATTTAGATCTTTATAAAACATCAAAAATTTCTCGATTTGTATTTCCTTAAACACCGTCTGTGACCATGCTGGCCGTCACTAGACTTTATGATGCAGTGATACCTGTTTTATACTGATATTAAAAATGTTGAACTCCCACAATGAAGTTAAAACATTGAGGCTTTATCACTTCCCTCAATTTTAAGTAGAATCCATTGTGTTCATTTGTATGATCTGAATGCAGCTGCAGTAGATACAGTGATCCAGCCACTAAATGTCATTTAACAACGTCTTAGGCTTGTGTAATATTTGGTGTAAACTAGAATTGTGTAATTTATAGATTTTATTTGTGCTGCTTAAGAATATTCATTAATAAACCAAGTTTTAATCTACTTATAGACATAGATATGCATTTACCTCTTCGTGTATTTGCAGTCAGTAGTCTCGTAATTACGAGAAAAGGTCTTTTAATAACGTGATCTTTTCTTTTAAATACAAAATAAGGTGTTTTTTTGTTGTTTTTGTTGTTTTTATCCAGTGAATGCAATGCGCTTCCGTAGTATCCAGTCTTGGGAACATTAGTCAATGGTAACTGATTTAGCAACTTAATTACCGCACAAAGTAACTAGTTACTTGGCAAACTAACTATGCTGTTACTTTTTATTCTTTAAAATGTGAAAGAATTTAATAACTTTACTGTTATCAGGATGTTAAATGCAACATGAAGTTCAGTTATGGAATATAAGATGTTTGATTTTTATTAATGAAAGAAATATTTAATAAAAGGATTAGGTATCTAGTTACAGAGGCTGCTAGCTGATGTAAATTAAGTGTTTGTTTCTGACATAAAGAAAAAAATCACAGGAACTGTTAACTTTTGACATCAGTGCGAGTTTTTATTAAGGAACACAGTCAATAAATCAGTGGTTCTGCTGAACACCCGCCCACTTTTTGGTCCCTCAGCCAATCAGTGCGCTGTAATTCTCCATCTAAACTCCCCGCTGCAGGCAGTGCGCTTTTGAAAAATCAGCTTGATTGATCGAGTTGTTAGATTTCAAGTGATATAATGGCTTTACAAGAATGTACAAATTAATTGGCATCGATGTTAATGTTGGATATCGATATTAGCACAGATTTTCATCTCCTTTAATCCCTTGCCACAACATAGCAGTTTAAGAGAACTGGATAATGCTTTATCCTTCCAGCCTATGAGTAAACACTGCTGTAAACTTACTCTTCTCTGTCTCAGATTGTATTTTTGTCTTCAAGATTTTGGCTATGCAGTTTCCCATTGTAAACATTCCTCCTGGGTTTTCTCCTGTCATGGCACAGATCGGCCTGTGTGCAAGTAGCTTTACTACATAATAATATGAAACAGAGGAGAAAAGAGAAGGCTAACTAGATCCCTGCCTCCCACAAGAGATGGAGGAGAAAATAACAGGTCACAGTGAGAGCAGTTTAATGCTCGCCTCTTTTCAAGCAATTAAGTGTCTGAAAACATTTGCATGATGTATGGATGAGTGACTGTTTTCCTTTTATAGATTCAAGCTTTACTAATTTATATTATTCTCGTTGTTTCAGTTCTCCACTAAATGGATCAATACCACACCAATTACACACTCATCTGCACAAATATATACATTCATTAGGAAACTAAATTGCTGAATGTATGTACATACAGACCATCTGCTAATGCAAGCAGAAATGTTTCCACAATAGAAAATATCTCTGCATCAACTCAGACTGCTCCACACAGGCAGACATTGGTGGACCTGGAAAAGCATGAATATAAAAATCAGCGCCAGGGTGAAGCTTCTCTCCCAGCAGCTCCAGCCTCATGTTCTTCAAACACTTTGAAAAAACTCTGGAAAACACGGGTCTCGACGCTCCGCTGGGAGAACGCAGCAGCTCTAACAAGGAGCCAGAGGAGCCCAGGCGGTTGTTAAAAAATAATTTTTTTTGGTTGAAAAACATCCTGCTTTCAGGTCTTTTTTTAGCCCTATCTTAGACTCCTTTCCTCAACTTCTTGTTGTTGAAGTTGCCTGTTCTAGGAGCCTCCTTCAGGGGGGGGGGGGGGGGGGGGGGGG
>JAUZNJ010028516.1:0-16037 GCA_034780135.1 Jordanella pulchra | reverse complement strand
GATAAGAGAATCGTTAAGCAAGCTGCCAAACGATGCCACGGAATCGGAGCACACAGAACCGATTCTGAACAGGAACCAGTTCTCGATTCCCTTCCCTAGAATTTGGAAAATCATTTTGCATGTGGAAAATGTTTACATTGGCATATCCCCCACTCATAAATTTACCCAGTTTGGTTATTAGAATATAATTTGCATATTGAAGAAGGCAAAAATACAAAACAAGGTTTGCACACACCGTCTGATGAAGTGAAACGCAAATCACTCTTAACCTTTTATGAAGACCAGCTCTCTGCATATAAACATGTTACCATGTGTTTTAAAACATAAACCTTACTTACAATTCAAGACTTCCTTTGCCAACGAATGTGCTGTTGTTTAATTGGACAGCTCAGGATAATTCAATTCCCAACCTGTCTATCAGCACCTTTGAAAAAAACACTCTGATGCTCAGAGGGGTAGTTAGATCTAGAACTGATACAGAGACACATGGTACCTTTGTGCCACACTTTTTGCTGGACAATCTAAACAAACTAATAAGCCAGCAGGATCTCTGATCCCACCCCCTGCCTTCTTTCAATGACAGTGTCCTCCAGCAGTGCCAGGGCTGCCATCCTTGCACAATTACGCATGCCTTGAAACAGCTAGTTATAGACATGTTTCACTGTCTTCACGTTGTCCATTTGATTGATTATCACACCTGACTTGTTTGGAACTAATGCACCTCGGAGCAGACTGATAAAAGTTGGGGCTGATTGCCGCCCACTTTCACACACTATTCAGTTCATACATCCCAAGTTTGGCATTAAATATTGCGCTGCATACTTTTTATGCGCAGGCACGTTTAATGCATAAAGTCCATGAACTGGATTTTCACAGAGAGGATCTTCTCCAGAAACTGGACTCCAGCACAGTTGAAGGCATAATGGTTTGGTGTGAAGCAACGTAAAGCAATCCAATAGTTAGACTTACTGAACACATTAGCAGGGCAGCAGGCTGATCACGTCCATGCCACAGTGCATTGTTACAGTAATTCAACAATGTACAGGGATATTGCTATCTGAAAGGTGCAATATTATTACACTCTTTCTTACTTAATTCAAGCACATGTAACACGAGTCAGAAAATTCATGCACATGCTGTTAAGTGACAGATTTTTTTAAAGCTTTTGTTTACCATTTAACATAATTATCAAAATTAACAAAATTAAAATTAAAAGAACTTTTCACTGTAAATATCTAATCAGTGTAACTTTTGCATTTTTTTTCAATCTGCTGAAATAAATGAGTAACCTATGTTTTTCTTTTGAAAAACACCTGTATGCGATTCCCTCTGGTGGTTTAAAAACATTAGCAGAGTCCACAATCATGTGTGAGATTTTGGCCTCATATGTCATTTTAAGCTTCAAGGCCAACAATATAAGAGAGCATGTTTCTAAGCAGGCCTAGAAGCATCATGCATTTGGGTTGTGTGTAAAAGCTTATAAACCACAGAGGCTGGGTACTGTATTTATACAGGGGTTTCATATGATTAGAAACAGATGGAGTTTGTCAAAGATAAAAGGAAAGGAAGCATGAAGTATGACTAAGGTTATAATGATGAGAAGACCAAATGCACATTTTCCTTCCATCTCTCCTCTACTCTCTGTTTTAGATTTACAGATTTATTTTCAGCCCCTTTTTAGGGCTCCTCTCAAGATATTTATTTATTTAGCCTCAGACCAAATTCACACCAGATCAATCCTTTTTCCTGCAGAAGGGTAACTCCCCTCCAGCTGTTAATGGTCTCTGAGGCAGGAGGAGAGGAAGTTTTAAGCAGCAAAACACAGGTTGGCAGCAAATCCAGACTAATATCAAGCACATTGCTCTGTTCTTCAGCCAGTATTGATCCATCATTATGTATATTTAGCTGATCCTGTTCTGAACTTCTTTTAATACACAGGCTGCTGTCAATACTGTTGGGCCATATTCGACTTACAGTATACCTTGATCCCACACCAACAAGCAGAGGATTATTAAGGAAATTAGGTGAATCTGGACTTAACTCGGAAACCAGTGGACAGTTTCTTTATACCATCCAATGCAGCTGCAGACTGATCCTAATGGCCTACAGAATTCCACACTGTCATGTAACCGGGTTGTTTGTGTCATCTCCAAAAGGCAACCCCCATGTGCACCTGCTGCTGGTGGGGTTCATTATGGATTCCTCTAATGGCTTTTGGAGTTTTAATAGCAGGGTTTTGCATGAATCGGGTAATGAATCACCCGATGTCCCTATGCCTAATGAGAGCTCCCACTGTTTCTCTAAGACACTGGGAAGGAATAAGCAGCCCTGGCAGCTCCTGGAATTTGTCTTTATTTATTCATTTGTATGTATTTGTTTGTGTGATTACTTCACACGTATTCAAAGAAGATCAGAAAAACACAAACACCCAATATTTTTGTCAAGTTGCATGTGTTTTTTCCCACAAGTTGTTTTTTTTATTTAATGTCTACAGATTGGAAACAAAATGCAAGAGCAAAAATAATATTTTACACCAAAACTCAGGAATTACATAAGGAGTTAAAATATTTTTGGACCTTTCAGCTTTTTGCACCAAAGAACACCAATTAAGGAAGAAAAAATTGGCCTGAAAATTGACTGTTGCCTCACTCCCAGAAGAAACTGGATTTTTGCAGCTGTGTGGTTCCTATAACTATCCTTTGGCTTGGCTGAAACAGGTAGCTGTTATCTCAGTTAGATGCTTTCTTTGATTAGCCATTGGTCCTTGCATAGATGTTAAAATAGTTCTTCTCTAAGCTTTTATTACAGGGCTGGATTCAAAGAGGATTTTAGTTAAAGATTTTTGCTAAGAGACTTTATAAGAACACGTCATGTTGATGGTATGGTTGTGGAATTAATATTAAAACATGACCAAACCTTGAGGTTGATCCGATTCGTCTTCTAGTCTGAAGTCTAAAGATTTATTAATGGATTCTAATGTTATGTCTTACCAAGTTTCCCTGTATTCATTGATGAGAGTACGATCATACAGAAGAGGAGACATCACATGGACTAGATTATCCAATAGCAGCCAGACTTTGAGTAGCATGATAGCTAAGTTGCATTTCAAACCCAGCAAAATCATTTCTGTTTTGTTTTGTAATTTGAATTCATTAGACTTTTATTAATAATTATGGTTCTGTGCAATTTCAAATGAATGTTGTTCCTGTAATGATTCCTTACACTCCAAAGAAACTGCCTACGATTATTTCCCTCTGGGGAGCCCTTCTGTAAAGCAAAGCAAAGCAAGGCAAGTTTATTTCTAAAGCACATTTCTGTAACAAGACAAACTTTTTCAAGTTGTTATTGATAGAAAAACAAGGATAAGAAAACTCAGGGAAGTACATTGCAGTGGCTTAAAAGAAGCAGGCAGAAAAACTGGACAACAAATTTCAATATTTGATCTAAAATTTGAAATAGAACAGTCAAAGGTTACTCTAATGAAATGGGGGTTTTAACTTTAATACATAAAAAATTATGGTTTCAGATCATTTGGGCGTTTGCTACAGATTACTGAAGCATAAGAACTAAAAGTTGCTTTCAATGTTTGTTTCCAGTTTGGGTATTCAGAGTAAGTGTGAGCCAGAAAAAATGACAGTCTGGGTAGTGGATCCCCTGACAACAAGTCTGTAATTTACTTTGGGGTAAAATCCATAACGGATTTAACAAAGTTGGAGTCGTTGACCCATTTAAGGTTGAACATCAACAAGAATTGAGTTTTGAGATCCTTTACAGAAATGAAAATAAACCATAAATGTAACGATCAGGCATATTTATTTGTTAAAAGATATGAAAACACCACTTAGAAAAGACAAAACCAAATAAGCTGATTTTTTATGTTTTTTATTACTATTATTCAAAAGTTACAAAAAGTTACTACCTGAATTTAACTAAACAAATAGGTAAGAAGCTCTTATTAGATGTTTACTGCACGGGCGATTATGTTTCAGCTGGCAACAAGTTATTTAGACCCAACTGGGGGAATTAGTTGTTTCTTATTTCTTCCTCCTTAAACAACACATCTTGTGGTCAGTGAAAAAATGTCAGCCTGTTTTAGAAAGGTTAAATGATTGGCCTGAATCAAGCAGAGAAAACATCTAAGGAGGTTGCAAAAAACAGAGTTAAGAATGTTCAATGCAAAATAAAAACATGGAAGGATAGCTGGAACCCATCATCATCATAAAAATAATGTGGGCAGAAAAAAAACCTGAATGAATACAATCAGCGACTACCTTCAATATTTCGTGAAATTAAATTAAAGGAAAAAAGAACAACAGTGGAACTGAATATGTTTAAGTGTTTTATTTTATTCAGCTGAAGAAAATTTCTGTACTTCCACCTATTTTTGCTGTTTTTTCCACTTTTCTCTTTCTCTGTCCTGTCTCCATCTCTTTTTCTTTCCCCTTAGTTATTGTTCCCTATTTCCTTCATTCTTACTTTTCTGTCGCTGTGTCCATCGAATACGATTTTGCTCCCTAAATAAGTTTCAATAAAGTTCAACATACAACTGGAACCCTATGAGCGTCATAATGGTCTGCTTGTGAAAGCAAAACTGTTGGGCTACCATCTAGCTCTGGGACATCTATTTCCAGAGCCATATTAGCAAAACACCACACACACACGCACACACACACACACACAAGAAGAGTACAAGTAATCTATCGGCTCATCTAGAGTGCAAAATCTAATCTAAAAATAAGTACAAAAAATCTTTAGATATTTGCATTTGATTTTCATTTCATCAGGTAAATGAAATTATTTACCAATAGAATAAGCATTGTGACTCTAAAAGAAGATAGTATATATTCTTCACTTGAAAACCAACTTTCTTATTTCAAGTGCAGAAATTTTTCACTAGCAGATCATTTTAATTACCTACTCAAACCAGGGTAATAACACTTATTTACAGAAAATTGTACTTTCTTCTATTTACTTTCATAGTATACTAAAGTTCAGGGCAAAGTTGATTTAGAAGAGTATCTGTGGTTATGTTGGCATAACCAATCACCAGGTCTTGTGTTTAAAGGTTGTCTTTGAAAAGCATGTGACATTCTGGATGACTATAAACACTTTTTACAACGTTGTGTGTCCTTCCGCTTCAAACAGAGAATTACTTCCATGTTCTAAATATGAGATGAAAAATTGAAAGTGGAGTGAGGTCTCTGCTCATCGAGCACTTTTTCTGATGAATCGCAGCTATGTCGGTATTGTGTTCTCCCTGAATGAGCTGGTTCAATATTTTCATTGTTTGTCCTTCAGAGCAGTAGACAGCTGTCCATTCCCCAAAATTGGCTCCAAGTGCTGAAGTAATGAAAGTCATCTGGCATAAGGGAGAACAAGAGCCCAAATGAAAAGGTGATATGGATACAAAAATGTTCATGTGATCAGTTTAAAATGTTCTATTAAATATTGATGTACTTTCTCAATAAATTTTATTTAAATAGTATCAAAATGTAAACAATATTGGGGTAAACATTCCAAAACAAAGTGGAGATCAATGGAAATTACAAGTCTAGCAAAGGTGGGGAAAGAGGTTCCAGCTAAACAATTTATGTTTGTGATGATTTCTGATCATGTCATGTGTCTTCCTATTTTGTAAAGCAAGCTAACAAGAAGCTAGAATGATACCATGGTGGCTTACCTAATGTGGACATATTTTCAACTGTTGTTTAGAGCCCTGCCACCTATGGAAATAAACAAAGGTTATACACACAACATACTAATTATATGAAATTGCATAAGTCATCAGGTACTGAAAATGCTCAGGTTGCTTGCAGGATCCCAAAAACCGCTTCACTTTGTAATATTACTACACCACCTTAGTTGTGTCTCAGTAGATACATAGCACGCTCTAAGTTCAGCCACATGTGCTAAAATCGGCCATTAATGGATGGAAAGCAATAATATTGTGATAAACCTATGTTTTGTATAGTCTATCTAATAAATCCTAGCTGTCTGCTATCAGTATATTTTGATTAATTGAAATGATAATTAATTACATTAAAATGAACATAATTCAACTGGTTCTGTATAGATTTCATTGTAATGTACTGTTATATAAACGTAAGTCCAACAACTTATATAGAGCAAATATTTTATACAAGTACTTTACATACAAATAAGGTGCTTTTCTGCAACAGTATTCCCTTAGTAATTTTACTTATCATACATGCCAAAAATTCACCGTGGCAGCTTAAACATTACATGTTAAGGTCCTCCAGAGAAGCATTTTGATGCTTTTTGTTTTATTTATGTAGCATCAAGGTTTTACACAGCAATAAAATAAGTTGGAAATCAACTCTATGCACCTTTACAATTGGAGTCACAATACATACCATTGCACTTCTGTCTTTCTCAAGGTGAAACGTCTACTGCTGCATAATGCATTGCCTCTACCCCAGTTTGACAACAATCAGTCCAGTAGAAATCGACCCCATCATGTTCTGATGTGCTACAAGGAATGAAAATAAGGCTTCCTGGAAAGTGAATTCTCACAGACGAGCCCGCCACATTAACTTATGTGTGACATACAGTGCTATGGGCATGCCGTCGCACATACAGCATGTGCATTTTGTCACAAGAGTTTTGTAATCAATCAGACCCTGTAAGTTATTCCCAGTCCAAAATCAAAAAGGCATTACTTATCTAAGGTTTTTAATTTCCAATCCATCTGTCAGCCCAGTTGAAGTATGAAATCTCATTACTTTGAAGAAGTGGGGAGGGGGAAAACGACAGCATCAATCATTTTATTTTCATCTTATTCTAATGGTTTGTTTTGAACTGGACCAGAGAAAGATGGAGCAAAACTTTGGAACTGGAGGTGAAAATGAGAATTGAAAGTGAAATATGGAGAAACAGATTCAGAGTTTTTTTTTATCCAATTTAAGCCAAGAAAAGGTGTAATCAGATAGATTCAGTGCATACAGATGACAAGATAAATATTACAAATCAAGTAGACATTTGTTTCATATTGAGTGAAATAATAAAAACAAATGAGCCCATATAAGAACAATTAAACAATAGAGTGAATAGGATGGGACCAGACTTTATCAAGACTAAAACAAGATCTACCTATTTAACAAATTATTTATGTCATCTTGGAAAAGATTGAAACACCAATTGGGTATGGTGACACTTGAAATCCATCACTGTGCCAGAGTCTAATAACTCATGTCTGTTACAGACCCTTTAAATTATTCATTTGCCAAGATAATGAAAATATGCTAATTAGAGAATTGATATTAAAAAAAGCAAAACACTCCTCAGCCATCATAATTAGAATACGTCATTATTTAAGTATTACAATGTGAAGTTGAGTTATTAGACCCTGCCATAGATTCTGTGAATGACCAGAGCTCCAAATTATGTTTGACTGATGGCATCAGATTTGATGAGTCGTTTTGACAAATTTGAATCTGATGGACCACTTAATTTTTGATTCGAAAAATTAAATAATATTAATCCTCCATGGGGTTAGGTTTAAACCAGACTTTTTGCCTTTGTTAAATTGTAATAAAAGCTTTAACATAATAGACCAACAGAAAGTTAATTATGCATGTTTTTTTTACACTGTTACCATAAAAATGCGAAAAGGGTTGCATGGATTTGTATTTGGCCTTTTGACACCTTGTCCAGTGTACCCATGTGCCTGCAGAAGCAAACAATTCAAGTCCATCTGTATGTAGCTTGACTTCAATATAAATCTACACAAGGCACACAGAAAATGTGTGTAAAACACGAAGAACTCAGAGAAAACCAATAGAACGATCAAGTGAGAAATTTAAAACCATTTTGGGTTAAGTAACAACATCCCAAGATTTTAAAATGTTGCAGTTACGTGGCGGCAATGGAGAGCATTTATCAGAGAAGCAACCAAAAGGCCAGTGGTGCCTCTTGAGAAGCTTCAAAGATCAACAGCTCATCTTTGAGGAGCTATTGTCAGGGAAAATGTTATTCATCTGCTGATTTCCCACTTACAATTTGCCACAAGCAAAGTTAAGAAGAAAATGAAAATGTAGAATAGGGTGCTCTGATCAGGTGTGACAAATACCTTTTATCCTATGAGCAAAGCTGTATTTGTGGTGGAATACTAACTCTTTGCATTAGCTTGAACTGCACCTCCACATAGTGAAATATAAGGCTTGCAGCATCACACTGTGGGGGTGATTCTCTTCCGCAGGGAGAGAGAAGAAGCTGGTAGGGAGTCGATGTGAAGAAGAAAAGAGCTGAACTCAGACCAATCCTTGAAGAAAATCACATTGAAGCTGAAGGAGAATAGATGCTGGGGAAGAGGTTCATCTTCTAGGAACATACCTAATCACTCAGCCAGAGCTGTACTGGACTAGTTTGGGTTACGGCAGATCCAGGTGTTAGAGTCCCACTCAGTTTCCAGAAATGAATCCTCTTCAGAATCTAGAAAATACTCAGACATTCTCTCCATTAGTTTATCTGAGTTTAGGCTATTTTACCAAGAACTTTTTTGCAAAACTATCTGACTCTAAATGTGCAAAGCTGATACAGACATACTGTACTCCAAGGACTTGCAGCTTTGCCTGCAATGAAAAGGAGTTTTACAACATATTGACTCAAGGTGGCTGAATATAAAGGCTCAGTGCACAGTGCAGTCACCTGAAAACTAAATAAAAGACATTAGTTTTTGGTTGAATTATTTAAAGGTCCATCAGATATAAATACCCTTGTAAGGTGTTGTATAGGAATTTGCTACAAAATAACTTTTAATTCAGCACATATAGGAAAACAGCATTTGTCTCTAAAGTGTTGCCCCTTTTACTCAGCTGCTTCTGATTAAGAAAAAAAAACACTTTAATCTCCTTCTTAGTCTCCTCTTTTTCACTTCTCACTTTCACAATTATTTTCCTGAGCTGTTTCCAACAGAGAGCTATTCTGCAAGACAGTTCCTAGTCTATGCAGTCCTCCTTCTTTACACTTGTTTTTCTCTGGGTCCCCTCCTTTGTACCTCTGCTGCAGGGCCTGTTAGAAAGAAGAGCTCTGTCATGGCCCTGTGGAGAGAAAATGGTGGAATTCATCCCACGCTGAGGTGCTGATAAAACTCCAGAGCGTGACACATCCAGCTTCGGATTACAACCAGAGGATTCATTCTCTGCATTCTCCTTGTCACTTCACAAACAGTGCTAGTTTTTAGCAATTTGCAACAGAATCATGACCTCTATCGAGGAAACTGGGAACAAATGGTTTTATGTAGCAGCCATCTTACAGCTATGTATGAAATGTTTGCATATGAATACTTTTGTGTATTTATGTTCCAGACAGTACATGATATATTTTTATTATATTCTGTAAACAGACTAAGCAAAGGTAAAACAAAGTTAGACATTTACTCGAATTCTCCCAGCAGTTTAGCTTCCTAACCATCAAGCCCAAATTTTGCAAGCAACCTACTTTACAATAAGCAACATTAGCTATTACTTATTAGAGCATCTGTAAACTCCCAGCAGGTTGCACTGCAGTGGCTGTGGTGAAACAAAGAAAAAATGCTGACTAATGTGTCCCTCAGTGTCCCGGTCTGGTGCCAGCCCTGATCTTACTCACACCTCTGACAGGAAACAGTCTGTCAACAGATATCTGAGTCACAGCAACTGTCAGCAATGAGCCTTTCAGTTATTTAATATTAATATAAAATAATATACTCAGATGCAAAAAGTAAAGCAAAAACAAAAAACCTTTCAAGCAGGAACTTGTGAATTACGTACTGAAATGTTACTCTATGTAGCATGCTGTTATACACTACCTTACCCGGTCTGAAAGCGGGGAAACTCTTTTATAAATCGTCGGTAAACATACATTTGCACTTTGGCATGTTGGGGTACTGACAGCCACGCTATCTATCTTCTGATAAAGAACAGGGCTGCCTGCACTGACGTGGCTCAGGGATTACGTCACACGCAGCACCGTGCGCAGTGCCCTAGGTCCGATGAAGGTAATTTAAAAAACAGGACATTTCCTCAGTTTCTAAAAAAAAACCTCCGGATGCCTGGGACAGGACGTGAAATGCGGACGTTTGGTCACCGAAGTATATTCAGGTAGTCAGCTGACTTCATTCTTTGGGCACAATGTAGCTGAACCTAGACCTGACCAACTGCAGCAACCCCAGATCATAACACTGCCCCCACAGGCTTGTGCAGTAGGCATTAGGTGTGATGCACCCATCATGCCTGAGCATGCCGGAGCATGAGACATCTTTTTCACACATGGATTGGCCTCCACAGAGTCCAGACCTTAACCCCATTGAGAATCTTTGGGATGTGCTGGAGAAGGCTTTGCGCAGTGATCAGACTCTCCCATCATCAATACAAGATCTTGGTGAAAAATTAATGCAACACTGGATGGAAATAAATCTTGTGACATTGCAGAAGCTTATTGAAAAAATGCCACAGCGAATGTGGGCTGTAATCAAAGCTAAAGGCGGTCCAACAAAATATTAGAGAGTGTGATCATTTTTTGGTGGCCACTTTTTTTTGGCCGGGCAGTGTATATACCTACTGTATGCTTGATATGTGAATTCTAAATTTTGTTTTGCTCTGTATTCCCAGCTACCCTCTAAAACACTACTAAACTCTGTCATTGACATTCCTTCCATGCACTCCTATGCCCCATATCTATCTCACAATAGAAGCAGCACAGGTGGTTTGCTTCTGCAAAAACATTTAAAACATAAAAATTGGAAAGAAATATATTTTAGAGCAACTTTCAATGTTATTGTGGTGGAATCCATTCTCAGAGGGAACATAATAGTTTAGAGCTACCATTATGCAATATTCTTTATAGACCAGTGTATAATGGTCTTCTTGCAAGTACTTTACTAAACCATTATGAAGATTGTTTGGTTTGCTCTAAAGTTTATTGTTATGTACACAATCATTAAGGGTAATTTATATACTGCAATATCAGCTGGTTTGGATTGTAGTTCTATGATTGCATAGCAGCAATAATAACTTGAACACCAGTGCTTTTTAGAGTAATAATAGTAATAATAATGAAGGTTTCTGCAATTATCAGTAGATCTAGAAAAAAAGATCCAGCTAAAGCTCTGCTTATATTGTTTCTTTATTTAACAACGCTGATTTTTGTGGTTCTAAACATGAGAAAATAAAGGCTATTTTGAGAAAGATCCATTATTGTCACATCTTTAAAGGATGTTTGTTGCTCATGATACGTTCCAAAAATTAATACTGCATGTCCCTGGTATAAAAATCCTGATGTATCAATATCTGGTATGTAACTTTATTCAGTTTCCTGGTTTATTTAAGGTTAAACTAAATATCTAGAATATGAAATCTTACCTTACATACATTACATTATTATCTAGCATTGTAAGTACATCATACTTTCAGTTTCACTGAGAGCTTCAACCATCCAGCATCTGGGGTGAGTCATGACATTGCATTAGATTATAACAGGGATAAAACCCAACAAGTTGTCCATCATCAGAAATTTATATACGATGCTTCTGCAAAGTCTATTCATTTCAGATAATGGACACTTTTAAAGGACATTATCACAATTATACCATGATCCCTTCCAAAATAGATACACATTAAATTAATTATCAATATTCATTTTTTTTATTTGTTTAACTGTTCATAAGTTTTTCACAGGAAGTGGCTTAGTCGGCTACTTAATGTTGTGATGTGTTGCCAGGGTAACCGGCTCTGGCCACAGCACCTGGTTAGCCGCCGCTTCACATTATATACGTGATGCAAAGTATAATTTCATAGGGACCCAGCACAATAATTTAGAACAAGCAGACTATTTTAACTGTACCTTTTTTATGCTGTCCTATAACTAGTTTTACCCTGCAGATAGTCAAAATCGGGTATTCACAAGCGGTACCGATTTGGGTCCTGAAAGACTAGTTCATTCTTGGCTCCGCCTATGACCTGGATTGGAGGAGAAGATCACCTTTTCAAGTCAATCAAATTGTTAGGAACATCATGTTTTAAAGTCACAACCTAAAATCTAAACAGAATATGAAGCCTGACTTTAGTCTGCATTGTACCAACTGACTGAACAAAACACTTTTCAAATCATAGTATAGTATATAGTATATACAAATAAAAGAAAAACTCAGGAAGAGATATTTAAGTATAATCCCATAATATCAGGTGTCCAGACAAGCAAACACCATATTAGGAAAAACATCTACTACCTATGAACCATAATGGTGGAGGGGTGATGGTTTACTGCATTTCATTGAATAACTTACTGAGTTACTAATGAACCTCGATTTTTTATTTCTCTTACGTATTAAATGTCTCTTAGGTTAATTTTTCTACATTTAAAAAGTCTGTTTCATAGCATTTTACACATTTATACCAAAGGTTCCAATAAGTGGGAGGAAGATATGTTAATGTTTAAGTGTGCAGGCAAGGAAGAGAATTGAAGATATTTTGGTTTTTAAGCATTTACCCCTCTCTTTTTTGCAGTGAGCACTTTCTATCACTCTCTGCTTGAATGATTTTTATTTTAACACCTGAGCATTTCTCTGCCTTTTTCCCTTCTGCAGAACCTCACTTAACAGCAGTGACCCTCAGTGACCCCGACACCACCTTACTGTCTTTTCCTGAGTAGCTAATAGTCAGAGGGCCTCATCTCTCAATTGACCCTTTGTCTAATGCGGCAGGTCCAGACACTGTGAAATCAGTCCAGAGGGGCCAGTCCAGGCCCGTTAATGATTCAGACAATGTTAAATGATGGCAAATGTTAGTGTGAAAAAGTGACAGACATGTGGAAGGAGAGAGACAGATTACCTTATTACTGTACGGCCAGGGAATCCCATGAAGGTAGTTCTACCAGGTGAATCTGCTTTATGTTTGAATAGATCTTTCTGCATATTTGATTTGATTCATTTGAGAGCAATTCAGTTTATTTTTAGATCACCATTTCACTACAAAATGCCCCTACTTTAAGAAGCAATAAGCAATAATTTATTATTAAAAAAACAACAAAACAAAAACTAAAAGATATTGATATGAAGAGCTAAAGTTTCTTTTAGATAAATATCGTGTGATATCACCCACCATCTCTCTGTGCTGTTCTCCAGTCTAATGTTTGCAATGTGTAATATTTAGTGGATCAGCCTGCATGTACATCTATGAGAATAGCTACACACAGCTTAGCCTCTCCCTGCACAGACAGAGCAGCGGAGCCTAGGACCAAGATGGCAGAGAGAGCGGATCCAGCAGATCAAAACTACACCTGAAGATGATCATTTGCCAAAATGTGTTTCTATACTAATGTGACAGTGTGGGGTCCTGTCACTATACCTCCAGTAGATCATACGCCTTGGCTACTTGGCCAAGGGGATATCCCTTTGGCTGACTGGTTAGTGCGTGTGACTTTGACCCGGGAGTCGTGGGATCAAATCCCGCATGGGGCCCTCTGTAGTTTGCACCTTGCCACACTAACATTATAAAGATATGGGTTACTTACTTCTTGACTAGATATGTTCCCCTAAAAGGGGATGCTGTTTTTAAGTGTATTTATAATTTATTCATTTGTGTGTTTACAAGGCAACAGTGAGAAGGTGGGGGAGGGGGATTGGTTAGGTTGTTCAGGACAGAGTTACAGCTGGAGTAGAGGTAGGAAACGCATAACTTGTCACACATCTTGATTTGGTCTGCAGTACTCAAAAGCCCATCCTAGTGATGTACATCAACCTATGCCTCCTTTAATTCTACCAAAAAAAAAATAAATTTTGCAGCATCAGTGTCTAATCTGCTTTATGTGTAATTTATGTATATTTTTATAAATTAAATTTTAGTCTAGAAAAAAGGTAACCTTTTAACACGTGAATTTTAAAAGTGAGGAAAAATGTATGTGTTCAAAATCTTTTGACAGTCCAGTAGAGACTTTTAATGACAACCTATGACTAAATAAACATTCTGTGGTCAGGACACGATTTTTTAAGCTTTGTCTACTATGTAAAGTCAAATCCTTTCTGTCTCATTCCGATTTTTTAAAAAAAAGAACAAAACATTCCTGCCTCCATCAGTTCACGATTGGATTACTGTACTGTTTGGTAGAATCGACTGTTTTCAGCTCCTTAGAGTGTCCGTAACTCATTCAGACTCCAGCTGTTCGGCTCTTCACTAACACCTGGAAGCATGACCACACCATGCTGCGTCTTTACTTCCTCCTCTGGCTTCCTGTTTAGTTTTGCTACAGCCAACTTGAAAAGCAAACAACAACAACCTCACATCCATCCAGTCACATTCACACAATCCCACCCTTACACCCATATGGACATATACAGGCACTCAACGGAGACGAACACATGGGCAGACACTAAGCGTATCCTTACATTCCCCTTTCATACACTATCCTCCTGGGTAAGTGTAGAAAAAAAAGAAAAAACCTATGGTGTCGCAATGTTTTCAGAACCCTCTTAAAAAGAGATATTTTAGATCTCAATGAGGTCTTATCTGGTCAAAATAATAGGTTATTATTACAATTGCACTTCCTGCTTGTGTTTTTTTTTTCAGAGAAAGAAGATTTCCCCTCTCCACTTCACTTGGGATTGAAGAAAAAGACTTGCCATTTGCTCTCAGGGTTAGGTTGCTTGGAAGGCCAAAGCTATATGTGTCCTTGCCATTTAGATTTTTTTTCTTTTCAGTAAAATATCTTATCTCTAACTCTTTCAAGACCACTTTACATCCTTAGTAGACATCATGCTGATAAAATCTTCTCTCTGAAGGCCTCGGACATTTCTTTTAGAATCACCATGGTGAAGGTCCAAACAGGAGAGGTTTTCTTCAAATACAGAGTAATGATGTTCTTGAAGCGCTTTACATGCGTCATCTGTTTGAGTTAGAAATGTGGAGATCTTCAACATTTACTGTGTCCAAGGTCCTCTCTTGAATTTTCTATTTCATATATAAACTCCTTAAATCTATGTTTTCAAAATTCTAAGTATTAATTAAATGTATTTTTTTTTTAGTCATATTCTTATGACTTTATAAACCAAAGCAGTAGAAATCCTTTATAACACCAGTTGATATAAAATAGCAGTCAACCTGCTGGATTGACTTTACGGTAATTCCTACTTCCTAACAGGTATTTGGACAATCGAATTAGATGTAGGTTTTTGAGAACTGATTTAGAAATTGATGAAATTTAAACTTGTCCCTGCAGTTTACATCATGTGTTCACAAAACTTAAGCATTGAATGTAAAAAACAATCTCCACAGGTTAATATCTGCCTTCATTTTTAAATAATTTCAAAGCAAATAGGTTTGTGGCTATAAACACATAAGAGCTGGTTTACTCTGCCTTTAAAGCAACCTGCACTGCTTTTTTGCCTTTCCAGAGTCTGAGCACACTCTGCCTCCTGCCGTCAGTGGTGAAGAGGGCCACCATTCATTCATCTACAGCCCCCAACCTCCAGCCTCACATCTCCCTATTACCTCTTTCCCTCTGGCCTGAGAGCAAGGACGTGCGATGACAGAGGTGTCAGCACAGGTCACGGTGATCCTCTCCGGCTGCCCCGTTCCCACTGGCTCAGAGGCTGCTGCATTCCTCCCTTTTCTCAGTCCCCTCCAATCTCCTCCTGGTGTTCTCAGGATCCACATTCCTGCCTATCAAGAGCTCTCAGTGTCTACGTTAGAGGGTCTTGTTACGCTGAAATGTTTTGGAAGAAAAGCCTGTGTGAAACTTTTTCAACCAGATTAGACCTGTGTATCTATCCCTCTTTTCTTTTTTCTCCCCTTCGACCTGCTTATTACTTTGCCATCTCTTAAGATGGAGTCTCACTAATGATATTCTCATGGCCTCAGATAATGGACGGTATCTGTACTTGTCCTGTTAAATCTCAGGTCTGCATTTGTTACAGTTGATCATAATATTCTTTTGGAAAGACTTGAACATTTTATAGGAATTAAGGGAACAGCACTAGGCTGATTTAAATCTTATTTATCTGACAGATTTCAGTTTGTTCATGTCAATGATAAATCTTCCTCATC